>JAOEHT020185105.1:0-11447 GCA_025448195.2 Parazoanthus atlanticus | reverse complement strand
ACTCCTCCTCGTCTTTTTCTCTCTCACTCTCTCCAGTCTCTCTTTCGCTCGCGCGTGCTCCAGGATGAGCAAATAAAATTCGTGCGATTTCTGACTTTTCCGACCACAATTGCAAGACCGCCGTCAACGCAGACCGGATACAATGTAATAATAAATGACTATTTCTTTTAGATTACTAAAACTAAATGAACTCCTAAATAAGAAAACTGATAATAGGCCATTTCCGAATCGCCCTCCACTGCCAAAAACAATAACTCAAGTCGAGGCCAAGTTCTCAGTTCTTTGGACAAACATTTGCTGGTTCTGCAAACTAGACCTCGCTTTTCAGAATGGAGCATAACTCGGAAATGGCCTTTTGTACTGCAATTATCTGAAGGCTTAAAAAAATTGAGTGTTTATATGGTGCTTTTCACGCGACGTCTCAAAGCACTATACAATCATACGGCGTTCGGCGCCAATGGCTGCCTTTATGGGACTTCCCTACTCTTTTCGAGAAGTGTGTGGGTTTTTTCAAGTTCTCGATAAAGGTTGAGAGACGAAACCAACGTCTTAATGTGCCCGTCCACGGACGGTGTGGCGAAAAAAGGTTACCGAATTTATAAGTCAATCATCGGCTTGTGTAACTGTTTGACATAAGCATTTTAAAACTCCATTAGGAAAAAAGACAATTTAAAGATCAAACAACAGAAAATATGACACTTTATGCTGAAATAACAGTAACAACGGTAACAAAAACAGCATTAAAGCCTGGTTCACACTAGCGACGGAAGCATAAAGGACTTATGTCTAAGTGTGAACCAACACGACGGGAGCAAAAGTGGAAGCCTCGCTTTAATTCCCAAGTCATAATTTTTTGTCAGACTTCTTCGTCGAGGGACTGGAAAAGCACTTTGTGATTGGTTCATTATTTCAGTTTCCAAATCCGTCTCCGCTTCAGTCATTCTGGTTTACACTTGACATAAATGACGGAAGCTGGACGGAAGAAGAAGAGAAGGTGGAAGAAAAAAGAACGATCCGTTCTTTTTTCCGTCTTTGCTTCCGTCGAGCTTCGTTTTATGCTTCCATCTCTGTTTTCCTGGTTCGCACTAGAAGGAAGGTTTCTTTCGTCTCTGATTCTGCTTGCTTCCGTCGCTAGTGTGAACTGGGTGGCTTAACAAACTCCCCTTTTATCAGCCGCCATAAATCCTAACTGATCTTGCCACGTGTACTTAAAATTTGATGTTTTATATTACTCCTTTTTATTGCGTTTTATATGCAAAAGGGCAGAATATCAGCTGGGACTTAAGTCCTGTTTACTCCCCCTGTCACATCAATATAAATCGAGTCAACTGATCATAGGCGTTAAACTCAGTAGTTTTACTGACCTGCCATGCGCCGATGGTAGCTGTCGGTATTGCAAACGGCCGCTGGTGCATGCGACACAGCTTGAAGGCGTCGGTCCGCATTTCTATGACGTTGTTCAGTAAGGCCCAGAATGTGGCCATTGGGTAGGCGGACGAGAACAGAATTACATAACCAAACTGCAGGAACATTTCCAAGTAGTCGTTGAAGGTACCCTGTCACAAGCAGAAACATAAGACGATTTGACAGTTAGTTTCGAAACAGAAAGAACAATTATATACTTCCATTCTGAGCATAAAACTTCAAGGTTGAACAGTGTCACCGAACTTGAAAATGGGAGTAGTATCATCAGGATACTACAAATATTGGTAAAAAATGTTCCGATAATTTTAAGACCAACACGTATACAGAGGTTTCTTGAGTTTTTAAAGTCAACTGAAGTGACGCGAGAACCTAATCAGAAAATCATTGCGGTAGTTTTCAAGATTGTGGCCAAGTTTTGGGCAAATTTGAGCATGTTGAAGAGGGCAGAAAGTCAGCTGGTCTCTCTCGTTCCAAAATCATTACTTGCTTCCAAACGCTCAGAATATATCATGAATCAATGAACGACAAGGTATTTTCTTCGCCGAGAGATAGTAGCAGACGGTTGAAGTTTTGATTCAGAGTTTTGAACTTCCCGTCTGTAATTCTTACATCTACAACGAAACTCTTCTGATTACGGTTCTCGCGTCACTTCCGTTGACCGTTAAATTCAATACAATATTTATCTTGTCAATTATTGACGACAAAGGTTGACTCTCGACATTTCGAACTTCCCGTTATTTGGAACTTAAAAGATTCGTTCTCTCCGACTCATCAGTTTCCACACTAATTTTAACCCAATAGTTAACTCAACTCCCGATAACTCTAATTTTTTTCCGTTTGGAGTTGAAGGTCCACGTTGTCAAAGTTAACTGTAACATCAGACTGCACTGAAGCTGAGTCCACCCCTCAAAGAAAACAGGGTTATTTGCTGTATCAGTTTCTTGTTCAAGACTCTCTCTAAAGAAACAAACTATTCGTAATTATCAATAAATTCACAACCTGTTTGCTACATTGGAGTGTGAACGTAACCTCACCGGGTAGGGTTCTAGCTGCCCTTGGCGCTCAGTATCGTCTGACAGGTCAGCGGTTTCTACTTTGAGCTTCTTTCCCTCTTTGCTGACTGTAGTTACGCGAAGTCTATACATTACATACGGGATCAGAGATTCCGTCACCTGTTGGATCATCTGGGAGGTGATCAGGAGTGCGGCGAGATTCTGAAGGGCAGAGAAAAGTAATAAGGTTTGGTATTTAATTAACGTGGAAGTACAAAAGTAGCGTGGTCTCTGAAACAATTTACTGGCTTTTAGTGGTACGTTTTGTAATATATCAAGCTGAATTTTCTTTGTTATACCAGTTTATAGTTTATAGGTTGGTAAAGAGATGGCCCCCACCTAACACGTCTTGAAGCTTTTCGAATTCCTGCTCGTATATTGATGAGAAGAGACAGGGTAGCACGGGGGTGGGGGGGCAGGTCCCATTTCACGTGCCATTTTTAGTAAAGTCACGAGTCGCACACAATCGTTTAGCGATTCCACGCGACACGTATTCGTTTCCCATACTTTCAGTTAATCAATACATCAGGTCTCAATCAAGTGTCTCATCAGAACACACTTGATATGTTGGAGAAAACCGTGCATAAGTTTCACTGATTGTGAGGGTCATAAATGGGGAACTGAAGGGAGGGGTACTGTGACGGTTGACGGTTGAAAAAGGTGTTCAATGATGTCCCGACAGTACCCAGCATGTTGGAGATTCATATATAGAAAACTTTAACTTTAAAGTACTCTAAAAACAAACGAATTCTGACACTTCACCAAGTTTGATTTCCATATCTGTGTTGTTGAGGCAGTTTATAAACAAAACAATTCAGCTCATACGATGTGAAAACCATCTCTGCCCAATTGAAATTGATCCCCATTACCCATCAAGAAAAGGAATAATAAAAACTAATAGCTCAAAAAGTTGAAACCTTTGAAAAACTGGGAGAAAACAAATCGCCTTCACAGAAGTGCAAGTGAATTTACTACATCTTTACAATAATGCCCTCTCCGCGAGGAAGTTGTTAATACATTGCATGAGCTCACAAACACCGCTCCTGAAGGAAGCATGCTTTAACTGGCAGGCGGGTTCCGCTGACGGGTTGTCTCTCAGTAGAAAACTGTTCTGTAGATACTATAGATCTGAGCCAAACTTTACAAAGCGTATTCACCTGAACATAATTTCCTTACCTTAACTTTCTATAACACTAATTAATAGGTTATTAAACTCATATTTATTTATTATACACTGTGTATACCGCAAACGTAGTCAGTAAAGAAGAAACTTACGGTTCGCAGAAGTTCGATGTCCTGAAGGTAGAAGGCGACGTAGAATAACGAGTAGAAACAATTCACGAAGTAAAACTACACAACAAAACAAAGGAAGACGGTTAAATGCCTAGACACAGCTATTGTGGAAGACCTCTGCAAAAAATCTAAAAACATTTTACTCTGACAAAAGGCGGATGCTTGAAACGTCAGCCTTCAACCCAATCTTACGGCGAAAAACATATCAGCTTTCGCTGACCATATATACATAATACTTATACTCGCCGACGAAGATTCAAAAACAGTTATTCAATCTTGAAACAGTTATTCAATCTTGTCACGGGGACGATTTTCTGCGCAACACTGGGTTCGGCAACATGTTGCGAGTTTTTGAATTGGTTTCAAAAACTCGCAACACATGTCACGAAAACATGATACGGTGTTGCGCGGAAAATCGTTGTTGCAAGTTGACCCGTGTAACACGGCGGGAGGATATTTTAAAAGGTATTTCAGTCTCTCGACTTAAGATATGTCACCGATTATTTTCTTAGAAATGCCTTCGTGGGGAAGGCGGGGAGGGGGGACCACATCTCTGTGCCGTACGTCAAATGCGATTTCACCAGAGACAAGTAAAGAGTCCTTCTTACAGTGTATTTGGATACCAGATATACTAAAACAAAATCGTTTGAGGTGACCGAGCATTCTATTGGCCTTTGACGCGATCTTCTTAACATGTGGGCCCTTAATTGTTGAGATCGTTTGGTAATGATGATGCCAAGATCGGTTTCTGCTTTTGTTCTTGTTAGAAGTTTTTCGTCCAGTTCGTAGAGGTGCAGCTGTGAAGCACAGCATTGATCACATCACATCTGCTACAATAATCTATGGAGCTGGTCTACCACTATTTTCCGATTGCTATGCGACTCTAGGTTTGTTTTTGTCGCTCCGAATTTTTTTGGGCCACAACGGACTGCGTGTCTGGAGACAAAATTTAACCAATAACGATTCATAAATCGGTTTAGAATTGCTACAAGTCAACTGACAAGTGACGCGAGCCGAGATAATCCAATTAAGAAAAGATTGCTAAAGGCACGAGCGAGACTAGAAGCGACGAAGTCCTTTCAGCGCTCGTTGATCTCGCTTTGCGCGAGCTTTTATCGCGTGGCCCGTGAGTGGACTTTACTGCCGACATGCGGTTCTGTTCGAAGTAAGATTTGATTGACGGCAGCCCAAAACAAACTTTAGAGCGACTCATGACAAAACCTCAAGGTCTACGTAGCAATGAAGCAGTGAGAAAGAGTTGCTGCTACTCTCAATATAATTGGCTTCAAAAAGAGATTCAGAAAATGAGGTTGAACATATGTATTAAGAAATGATGCTAGGTCGTCAGTTGGAAACAAGACTGTACGACAAAGTGGTTGAGTACTTGTGACCCAATGATTTGAGAGCTGTCATGTGTCTAGCCTCATCTAGCAATCCTTAGCGCTCCTTGATTATCAATAACAATCATTCATTCACATTTGTTGATTTCCGTGAAGCCGGGCACGAGGGTCGATGAGAGTTGATCAGAGTTCAAACTCTCACTCTCGTTTGACCGTCAACTCTCATGCACTCTCATCGACTCTCGAGCGCCCTCATCAACTTTGAACATGTTCAAAATTTCGATGAGAGCTGATGAGAGTTTCACAAGTTTGTTGAGCAACTCTTGTCAACTCTCATGGACTCTCATCCTCGTTTAACTGCGCACATGCGGAGAGTTGACGGAACAAAACTCTTATCCAAATCTGGTCACTGAACTCTCACGGCAACTCTCATGTTTGATTGACCCGGGCTCAGTTACGTTTCCCTCATTTCCGTTGCTTTGAAATAACTATGCGAGAGTTGAAATACGTGTCAAAAGTTTAACTGGATTTTCTTGATACAACAACGTAAGATGCCTGTTCAAGTGACACCTGACATAGACAGCAATGCATACATGTGCAGAGGTTCAGTTGGAAACAAATAGAACGAAAACAGTGAATATGCATTTCTTACCAGGACTAGTTTTACTATAAGGTGATTCTGGTAAGCAGATTCTAGTCGATGGTTCTCTATTAGGAATAAACAAAAACAAAATGTAATCAAAATAATGGCATAGCAATAATAATAATAATAACTTTATCAACGTGTCTACAGCACAAAACTTCTAGCAGGAGGATAAAAATTAAATACATCCATCTAATGGGGGATACTTACGTGATATAACTATAAGTCTTTTGTTATTACATTAAGTTCCTCGATCAAGACCAATTATTAAAAGTTTAAAATTAGAATCTTGGCTACGTTGAAAAATAGAAAAATGTACATGTAGATGAGCCATAACTACAGTGTACATATATCGTTATATCTTTTCACCACACTTCAACTTTCCATATTTTCCAGGGAAGTACTGTACACCATCATATATAAAACCTATCAGCAAAGTCCATAATACCTGTAGAAACACACAATCATCACTCTACAATGTGTTAAAGGATCCATTGTCACAGTTGTTACTGAATTTTCACAAGCATGTAAGCATACTTTGGGAGAGGGGGTGCATTTTTTGAATGGTACCTTTTGATGGCAAAAATTAGCTTGAGACATGCCCAATTTGGTCTGTTTTTACTTTGGGGGTTCAATTTAAAACTATCTGCAAAGCATCCCCATGCAGTTCATGTGGGAGTCCCCTTTCCTGGGACATTAATTTAGCATTAAGAAGCATACACTTTCCAACTTACAACAGTGGCATAAAATACCAGTATCTAAATCTAAGACAAGTACCTCGGCATCCACTCACCCCATTCATTGAGAAACACTGCCAGCCTGTAGTACAAATTGTTCATGACGGCGATCATCGCGGCATAGAACACAGTCGGGATCAGCATCAACACTGTGGCTACCAGTCCACCAGACTTGCCGTACTTTCCCTCTAAGTAGAAGTGAAGTTGGAAGTACACCAACATCACTAGTGTAGCTCCCCACATGCACAGGCCGACAATTGGGTAAGATATGCCGTACGTCTTGAGCTGTCTCTTCCAGGAGGGGTAATGTTGTTCTTCCAGGCCTGTTACTGGACTGATCCTCTTGTCCCCATAGTATGTGGGTCGAGGTTCGTCTCTCTCATCATTACCTGTACACAGACACCAATGTTTCAATTTGTACTGTCCGATAAAAACGCAACAAAATTTCCAGAAAATAAGAGACTGGGGAAAGATTCTTACCCTGTGAGAGCTTGTGTCAGAACTTGGGATACTCTACTCCAATTGATTTAATCATGCTAAATTGGGATGGTTGAACTTTTGCCACCCAGACATGACAAAGTGGGAGGGGATGGGGAGCTGCAAGGCATAACCCCCCCCGCTACTTTTTTGTTTATACATGTAAATGACAAAATATTGATGAGTTAGGCAATGACATTGCCATTGCCTTCTTATTAGAACTTCTGGAGACCAGTAAACATGAAATTTAATAAACAAAATACATCAGAATAATTAAAGAGTTTAGTGCAAAAATGACGCATGTGACTTTGCATGAAAAGTTAAACTCTCCCAAAAGTTATGAAGAGACACAAGGAACAACTTACGGATGACTGAGAACTCAATCAAAAATCACTTACCTATTCCTCGTTGGAGGGTGCCCCAATTGAAAGCCATTTCAGCTGAGCGGCGCTTCCATGCCTCGAGGAACACAGTGGCCCATATAAGGCTCAGAACAGCAAATACTGTGTTCTTGGTCTGTTCATGTGCACTTGACAGAGAGAACACCATGACAAGTATCACAGGGGGTACTAAGCATAATGAGTAGAATCCCAGGAAGCCAAAGTACATGGCAATTGTTTCTCCAAAGTACTCTCTCACAGCATCTACAAGTAAAGAATTGGTCAATAATAATTTTGTAGTTGAACTACAAGCATGCCTTTAAAGATACAAAATATATATCAGATTTACTATAATAGATACTATATTATTCAACAACTTCTAACATAGAAATGAATGTAATTTTACCAACCCAATGGTTGCTTCCTTGCGACTCCTCTGTACCACTTGTGTTCAAGAGCTTTCATTTGCACCAAATTATGCAATGGGTAAATCTGTGTGATGATGCCTTTGGCCAGGAGAAGTGGTACTAGAGCAATTGAATTATAAACATTAAATTTAAGATAACATATTTTTTTATTAAAATAAATCAAATATACTTCTGTTCTGAAAACTAATCAATGTATCTTTAACCTTGTCTGATACTGTAAGAGAAGACAGATTTTGATAAATGTGACAGGAGTGAAAGGGTTAAGATCATTCATCAAATACAGGACCCCAAGGGTATTGTTTTCAATTACCAATTGTTCTATTTTTGTAGATTTTCACATCAGGAAATCCAGGAACTGTTCCATCCTCATGGGCTCGAATGTTATTGAGTGCATCAAGTGCAATGCGATGACACTCAGACTCCAACAGAAACCCAGTCCCATCCATGGAAAAGTTGACAAATCCCTGGCAGTGTTGAAGAGAAAACTCCATTAATGTACCACCCTTGTGTGGTTTCTTGATCTTCAGCTTTTCAGCTCCCTCTAGCAAGCGACGCATGCTTGCAAAGACGTGAAGGTTGTCACATTTCTTGACAGCATTGGGATCAACTCTATAATCTAGGCCAGCACCACCTGCAGTTGCTGAAAGTGCAGAAAAATTAATCCTTACAAACTACACAGCCTGTCTACTAATACTGCTAGAACATACATGTATATTACATAGCTAGTGGTTTTTCATGTGCTTTTTTATGATGTGAGTGTGCATCTACATCTTAAAAGATGCATGTCCCTGCATCTAAATCGCAACATACAACCACTCTTTGTTATAAAATTTATGAACTACAAAATGAACCTGGTCGGCTGGTATCATAAATACTGAATATAAATGTGGCAATGTTCTAAAGGGAATAGTCAATGTCTTAGAGCTCTGTGCATCTATAGAGTAACCTAAAGAAATAATAATATATAACTGCAGCCTAAATATTTTATTTTGACTTATTTTTCTTAACAGCCAGTGGCATACCCAGCCTCCAGTAGATTTGCCGGTCTATGATAGAAAATATAAGGCCTCCAACATCATATTTTGTGCATTCTTGGAGTAATTTACAGCATTTTGTCAAAAACATTTGCAGGCCCAGGTCTGCAGGCCTAAGGGTTGGGTACGCCACTGATAGCTTATTTGAAATAAAAACAACTTACAAAAAAATTATATATAAATGTATACATGTACACATCAAAATACAATGTTAAAAAAATATGTATGGTAAAGACACAGTAATAGCATACTTAGCCAATTACTACTGACAGGCCCAGAATAAGTGTTATTATAAGCTTTTATCAATAATTAAAAACTACAACTTACGTATTAATTTTAATGGTACAATATTAACCAAAAACAGAATACATTAAGTTATAGTTTGACATCAGAATTATATAACAGGGAATACAGTGACTCTGTGTAATACAACTGGGGTGCCCATTGTTTTTTAAGTATACTCCACTTCAGGTTTTGATAACTGCAAGAATTGGTAGCTTATTAATTATTATTTTGATAAGCTGCATAGCACTCAACCTCAAGCTGGAGCACCAGGTGATAAAATAATGGATGATGATCTTCACAACAAAATGTCATCTTAATTGGGAGTGATCCAGAAAGCTGGTTTCTTATCTACATAAATGTATTACAAACTGATGATGGGAGTGTTAAACTATAATTCATGTAGAGGGAATTGTTCAGAAGAAGTTTTAAACTTATGATTGAAAGCAGTCTTTATTTTGGGTAGACATATTTATTCAGATGGAGGAGACTCCAAATTAAAGTTCTGTCATAACATAATATAATTATATTAAGTTACACATTTACATAAACTTGTTCAGTCTGGGTATTTAAGTAGTAATAATATTAAGAATACAAGTTAACAACCTACATGTATTACCTGGTGCTTTAATAAGAGCACCAAGCCAATCACGGGTCTCTGGTTGGATATTAGGGGAAAACTCCAAAACAGCCAGAATGTTACCATTATCACCAGTGGGTCTCCTTTCCATGTCCATTGCACTCCTTCATACCACCAGCAAGATGTTAATAATGCATGAGATACAATATATTAAACACATTCTTGAGTCATCATCAATTCAAAATATAAAACTAGTATCTATCATTAATGCAACTCCTATCTACCACTCGCAAATGTTATTGCCAGTAGGGAGTTCCCAGAAAAAAAAATGATAGGGGAGGGGGGAGGGGGGAAGGAGTCAAAAAGTATTAAGGGTATCATTCAAACAAGTATGTATTTAGGAAATCATTTTTTGTAGTGTAGTCTTTTTTCTGGTATCATTTTGATACTATGTTTTTATTTATAAAGAAACCAATTCTACTGGTAAGCAGTTTTTTAGTTTTTGAAACATATTCTGAAAAAATGTTTTGAAACTAAGAACGAATTGAAAAGGGGCAATAAGTTGAAGTCATCCCATCTCAAATCACACATTCCCATTTGACTAAAAATATATCACAGTATTCTTTGAGTACCAAATAATACAGTTAGCTGTCAATGTAGCTGTCAGTTCTACAAAAAATTGTACCAACCCTCTACAATATGCTTCACTGAAATATTATGCCTCTTATTAAATATCTACAAATAAACATAATTTTAAACCAGCTACTATAAATAAAATAATTTTAAAAACAGCATCGTGTAAAAGGGAATAAAAGAGAACAATAATCAATTGTTAATAAGATCTAAAATACATATTGTACACATGTATAATGTATATAAATCATATGTAAAAATATGTAGGTGTGAGTATCGACGATTTGTTCCAGACGAGCTAGCTGCAAGAGAAATGAAACGTGGCAGTTTGATGTTTTTGAGTGTTTCAGCATTTACAAGCAATAACTTGAACATTTTGCTGAAAAGGTTGCTAAAGTTCGCTTCATAGTTGTAAATAAACATAAGTGAAAATAGTCGCAACACACCCGCCTAATGTTGCGAGAGTTATTTGCTTTCAGTAGACATAAAATGACGCTCATAATAAACAAAACTGTAAGCGGTTTAAAAAGACCTAATATCAAGAAAAACGATACTTGTAAGCGATTGTTTGATCACTGATGCAATATATATCCCGCTGATTAAACACGGCAGTCATATTTATATTATTATATAGGAAACTAGACAGTACTCAGCTCATGATCAAGAAGCGTGAGAAGTCAAATCAGTAAATAAATGAAGCCACTATTTAAGTCCATACACGGTGACACAGATAGCGCGGATTTTGCTTCAAATATGGATTTGCTATTTGAGAGTAAAAAATAGTTACATAGAATCAGATCTATGCACGTGGGAAAATAACATACTGGTATAAAAATCTCACTTACCAGCTGCTCTATACTGTCTCTCAGTTCAGTGAGTAAATAGAACATTCTGCGACGCGATCTGGGGACGAGTTCCGATTTTAATCAGTGCCCAATCTTTTTCGGTCAATAAAATGGTTGTCTCAACTCCCTTCAGATATGACCACTGTGCTTTTTTTATCTTCAACAAAGTGAAAACATTATTCACTATAATTTTCGATTGGTTTTCGGTGTTAAAACTCTATACTAAATTCTTTATTACTACCAAATTATAGTTGATCTCTGATTTTTCAGTCTCGGATTTTTCCAGTCTCTGATTTTC
>JAOEHT020185031.1:0-11447 GCA_025448195.2 Parazoanthus atlanticus | reverse complement strand
CCCGCCCCCACGGGTTACCTCTCAAGCAGTCAAAGTCGGTAAATCCATGGGATCAAAAGGCTCAGATGATAAACGTTGTGTCGAAGATGCGCGGAAAAACTGAGGAATGTCTAAACTCCTTGTTTACAAAATTTATGAATTGTAAGAACTTAACTTTAAAGGATAGTTTTATTCAACGAGTGAAGTTCGTAGTATAGTCTATTATCAATCAATTATTTGTTCAGTTCAAGTACAAAGTCCTAGCAAAGTCAAGGACACATCCGGATATGCGGTTAACACAGCTCTACATTTGGAGCAATAATTGCTTCCGATAGCATAATCATCGCGTTGACAAACCTTTATGTGTATGTATATAAATATCCAGACTTTTCCTCTCTCTATCACGATAATTTAATCCTTAGTTCTGCTCGGGAAATGTCCTAGTTCCGATTTGGAAAGTCGCCCATAAAGAGAGAGGTCGCAGTCCAAGCGGCGAGAAAGTCAGTTAAGAGAGAATCTTGTTATTCAGCGCCAAACAAGCAGACAAACTTATAGCAAGTAAGTAATTCTATTCTTTTTTATTAACTTTTGTCGGTGTAGACATTGTTATGATTTAAGTTTACGACAGTGATGAAAACAATGATGAAGTTATGCGGAGTTAATGGACTTGGCTATTTTTCAATCGGTGGACTGTATTACATGCATGTTTGACTATCGTTTCATCCATGACCTGCTACAAATGGATTTGCACATGTTTACAACTTGAAAATACTTAAGCCACATCATTATAGTGATAGCATGCATCCATCTGAAACTAGTAATAGAATGTCTGGGGTTTATGTTATAAGATTCCACCGAAGAGTAATCAAGATAAATCCTCATGAAGAACAAGAACCTAAGTTTTGTTTTAAAACTTTGAAGTAGTGCTCAATTGAGAGATCACGTGGCCTCACTTCAGTAAATATTTAACAGATCGCATACTGGGTAGCTCTAGGTTTTCGACATTTGTTGCATAGATACCAACTAACTACTCGCGAATCTTCAAAAAAGGAGGGGTCATTATTTATCGCTTGAGGGGTCGGAGGACTTGGGGGGATGGGGAGGGGAAATCACAAGGTTTTTAGAATGTGATCAGTCATAATTATTATAAATTATGGGGCGATCAATGAATATTATGGTGTTCCAACAAAAATCCTCCGACCTCCCCCCCCCGTCCCAGGTAATAGATAATGACCAGTCCCTATCAAATTTAAGACATTTTTAAATCTGTACCACAGGTTCGATAAAACTGTGCTGTTAAGGAGGTATGATACCCTAAATAGCTTTTTTCCCTCCAATTTGATTTGTGGCAAGTTATGGTCATATGCAAACATGTTGACCCAAACCATGCACAGAAATATACCAATTGGCTCTGCTGTTGCCATGGCAACATACTTTTGTATACTTTTGTTGGATTTTTGGTGCATTACTTCTTGCATTAATAACTCAAAAGTGATTGAGGGAAGATGGCAAGACACTAAGCAAAAATACTTTAATATACTTGCTGTGTACAACAAACCTCAAATTTGGGTTTCTTTCAGTTATTTGTCTAAGAAAAAAAATTATTGAATATTAATTTTTTCAAAATCAGGCCTTTTCTGAGGTAAATACCCTCATAAACCTTCTCGGTAAGAAAAGACAGTGCAATATATTCTGTCTCATTTAAGTTTATTGAATAGCCAAAGCTCTCTAGCGCGTTTCTCAAACAGATTTTGATATACCATCAACAATCGTGGGAGCTGTACAGTTGTTGGAATTAAATCACTTCAGGTAAAATAAATCCTTTAAACCACATGGGGTCCCAAATAATGATTAGAAGTCTTATAACGAGGAGGGCAAAATTACTCTGTTCTGATTGGTCAACAAGGAGGGCATTTTTTCTTAATTCGGGGCAGGATTACTTGCTTCTGATCGTTGGTTTAAATCCTATCAGCCAATCAAAACGGACAGAATAGCGAGTTGAACTGCCAACTTGCAAATAAATCTACCTGTATTGATAAAAAAATGTTGGACAATGTAAGGAAAACGCATGAAAACGAAAGCGATAATTTCTGTAAAACTGAAAACCGGTTAAATCCCCCGCCGAAAACTTGCCACACGTCGTTGCGAGTTTCCCGCCGGCGGGAATAATGCGACGTGCGCCACTTCACTGAGATCAAAGGTTACTGAGAACTGGATAATCTACTCTTCGTTCCTGTTGTTCTTGTCTGTAAACTTCAGATGCCTGATGGCGAGAACTTCACTTAAAGATTGAAGAAGTTTAAACCAAGAACTCGATTAACAACTTTACCCATTAAGGAGTTAAAAATCAACACGAAAACGAAAGCTGACGGTTTGTTAGTAACTTGAGAGAGACGACAGACGTTGTGTTTCTCTGTGGATGGCAGTGCTCAAGGAAATCTTGCTTCAAAACCAGACTTGTGGGAAGGAAAGAAGAACTCAGTAAAACATTGAACATCAACATTAATTGAAATGTAAGCTGTTAGCCACCAATTGATTGCAGGAAAAATTAAAAACAAGCGAGAGTTATCGGCAAAACTACCCGAGTACACAACGACTCGCAATGTCAATGGATTACATGTACTGGAAGCACGCCGATAAGGTCTGTTTTGTTCATACTAATTTTGCCCAACTCGTTATAAACACATAATCGCATGATTCTTCGTAAAATTAAAGATTACTTCACTTGTGTTTTCAAAGTTTCCAAATTACCCTCATCGCTTCGCGATTCGGGCAATTTTTTCAAACTTTGATTACAAATACATATCCGTTTCTTCACACTTTGAGTAAATATCCAGCCACTAGTATAACTGTGACATACCAAACAATGGAAAAACACCACAAAATAACCACAAATGGCCATTTTCATGAAAATATTAATGATAAAGCAAAGTTTTATATAATCTTCAATTTACCTCAAAAACAGTAAATGCAAGGACACAAATTTACCCTCTGACAAAAAAGCTCTTTGAAATCCCCTTTCTCCCATTTTTTTGTTCAATCCAGAGAAAAGTCATTATAAAACAACCATTCTTCTTTCATAACACCCAGTTGGTTTGGAAGAAATGGTTAAAAACGAGCTGGGTTGCATCATGGGAAATCCATAATATTTTCGCGCGGAAAAGTCCCCCCTCCATCCAATGTATATTTTAATATAAGTCTCTAACCAGGTTTGCATTCTGCCCTGACACCTGCCCATGCAAACACTTTTAACATTCAGTCAAACTTCCAGAAATAGAGAATGCAGCCTGGCGACACCTGACATATTTGCGAAACTGGCCCCTTGTCCGTGAAAGACAAACTGTTGGTTTCTAAAACAACAATTCCAACATTTATGCCATTTTCACAGTGCCAATAAACAGTTCTTCGAAAATGGCAAGGATTAAGCCTTCGGGCAATTTTTTCACATATCTGTCACCTTCTTACGGGCATCCTGCCGTTCAGAATTTAAACAGAAAAATGGCGAGTAGTGTCACGTGATCAGCTATCATAGCACATAATAAAGGTATGTCATGCCCAGTCCCCAAGGTTTTCTTCATTGAGAAATAAGAGATGAAAGAGACCCCCACCCCCTCCCCAAAACGGTGTTTTTAATTCCTTTTTCATACATTAGCTAGGGTTTCATACCCCCTTAACCGCAATTAGCTGTAGGTACGTAAAACGTCGGTCTCTATTGCTACGTAACCGCAGGTAGCTGTATTACCTTTTTGTTTGCATCATTATTTGTCTCCATACTTTTGGTGCAACAGCTTTCTACTTCATAATACTAAAACGGTGAACATGAGAGAAAAGAGAAAATAAACAAAAACTAAATACACAATTTGTGTGAGTATGTCAAAACAAACTACATGATTTAAATGTTAATTGAGTATAACTACATATAAAAATGTTTGTTGGAAGATCAGTGACTAATGCGATCAAATTAAAAATTAGTGGTAGCTGATTTAAAAATTATTACATATCAACTATTGTATTTAAAAAGAAACTTATAGACCTGCGACCAACAGCCGTGATCATTCGCGCTGACTGTCCTTTTTCTTAGTCCATAATTTATGGGCAGAATTGAAGACGTGAGTCGAACATCTCTAAACCGAATGATAGAGCAATTTTCGTTTGACCTTGAAAAACTCATTCACTACATTTTACTTTTTGTTTCATATGCCAATGCCGGGAAAGAAAAAACAGCAACACTTTAGTGGTTTTTAGTCAGACTGTTCGTTTGTCCAGTTACAAAAACTTACAAACTGTAGCTGTTCGTTCGTAGGCTCTTGAAACGAAATCTTTTTAGCTGTGTACAGATACTTGTTCTCCCGACGAACCAAGATCAATATCGAAACACAGCATCAAGTTAACAAGTTCCAAAATCCAATAAGATGGCACGCGCCTTCGCCGAGTGTTCGCAGAACCAATCAAAACTCCAGAAACTCGATCGGTTCGCGTTCAGTTCGTCTGTTTTCGTTTCAAGGTCAAATGATAACCTCTCTATCGTCGTGAGTGAAAGGGAGAGGTCGTCCCTTAGGGGTGAAAACCTAACAAAAATCTATTTTACTCACCAACAAAAATATAAATAAACACAAAGGATCACATTTAATGGCGATGAAAAAATATGTTGTTGGTTAACATATGATGTAGTTTTTTACGCGTAGGCTTTCTGCCTTACCATCTCTCGACGGCAACACATCCTCGTTATACACTGAAACAACTGTGCGACCGCGCGGGGAGTGGGGATAAGACTGAATGGTGGGGGAAGCACGCTGACCCTACACATCATGGTAAGCAACATCTTGGTCCGCGAGTACTTCCATTTGGTGTCAGTTGACGCCTGAAGAGGCAAAGAAAGAAGCTTAAGAGGAGTTTTTTTTTCAGGATCGAGCAACTTCGGTCAAAAACGCTAAAAACTTAGAAATATGCTTATAAGTAGTGACGATCTTGATCATTATTACGGAAAGATTAACGCAGCTCGTAGGCTACCTATCACCTCATTATTATATCAAACGCACGGAATAATTGTTAAGTATCTGGTATAGTTTATAAAACATTATCCTGTGACTGAACAGCGTCCGATAAAAGTGAGCTTCAAGGCAAAGATCTAGAACCACCTACTTGCAGGCAGAAAATATAGTTTTGTGCAGCTGGAAACACTAGTTGATTGGCTGGTACGAATTCGAACACACTCAAAACGTAGAATTTAAACAGAGCGCTAACATTAGAAAATACATATTAGAACTAATCAGTTTCAATTTCAATCAATTTTATTACAATTACAAATACAATTATGTGTATCATTCCACTAAGAACTGTAACAACAATAATTAAATCCTAATTAGACTGACGTGGTTTCGTAAAGCTTCGTTTACATGTAATCGCCCCGGTTGTTTGAAATCGTGTTCAAGCGATGGGTACGATTGTATGGAAACACTGCTGGAGTGACTGAGGCGAGCGGCAAGAAACCCAAACGATCGGCATGATTACAATAGCTTCGATAAAATTAGTTAAATATGGACGATTAAAATGATCGCAAACGATTGAAGATAATAAAGTAACTAATCTCAAACATTTGGAACAATTGGGACGATCAAAAAGACCCAAATCTATTCAAGAACGCACTGTACAATTTGTCGTTCCCAGATATTGTAGCTGATGATCGCGCGTTTTCTCTCTTTCAGGCGACCAAGCCACGCCTATATAGAAACCGTTAATCGTTCGACCGTCTCGATTGTCTCACTTGTTCCAAAAACTGCTTGTACCTACAGTTGTACCGTACCAAATATACGAATGCATAGCACAAGATTGCTGCATGTAAAATAGGACAGCGACATAAAAATTTACCGTGAGAGAAAGTAACATTTGCCATTTATCTCACTAACGCTCGGGAACAACACGTCATCAAAACAATCCCTCAAAGGCACCGTCATTATAAAATTAAAAGAATCCACGCACTTCTGGAAAAAGGGTAGGGTAATCCCAGTTTTGTGGTGAGGGCCACATGGGAGAGCACACCTTATGGATGTAAGTTAGGCGGTGTTTTCATGATATCAGGTTGAGTTTCATTCCCGTACGACCTCATCCCGGTTCCATACTGTGTCTCTATATTTGTTTACATAATACCTCATAAAATCTCATTACGGTACGAGTCATTCCGGAATGAGTTCATCCCGGTAGTCGCACCGGATCGAAATGTTCGTTCCGGAACGAAATCTGGCCGCACGTTCCACAAGTATCATGTAAAGAAGGTACGAGTTCATTCCGGCACGGAATAAGGCAAGTGGATTGGTTGGGCTGATCCGCCGACTAATATTTTTGATCCGCCGATATTTTTACCACACTTCCATTCCCGAATGAGAACGTCTATGCAAACGTGGAATGAAAAATATGTGTCGTACCGCAATGAATTCATTCCTTCATCATGTAAATACCACCTAATCCTTTCTTAAAGACCTCTTGTCAAAGCTATACATTATTTGAAATGCAGTGGAAACGGGTATGAAGGTGTCAAACGTTAACAAGAACAAGTCGAAGGGAAATATCACGGCGGC
Organism: Parazoanthus atlanticus; assembly: GCA_025448195.2. Lineage (NCBI taxonomy): Eukaryota > Metazoa > Cnidaria > Anthozoa > Zoantharia > Parazoanthidae > Parazoanthus > Parazoanthus atlanticus. The sequence continues at coordinate 4,893 of JAOEHT020185031.1, read as the reverse complement.
ACTTTCAAGCAAGTCAAAGCCACCTAAATCTCGATCGACGCACACCCTCTAAATCGCAACACACGAAAGCATATCTGGAAAGCTTTCAATTATCAAGGAAGTGCTTCTAAAAAGGTTTTCAAATAAGAAATAAAGTTATAAGAATAAGGTGACAATCAAGGAATGGAAGGGCAGCTACCGAACTTTGCTATAAAAATAAACTATGAAATAACCCGGTCTGCTGGTATCATAAATACTGAACATAACAGAAAAAAAGAAACTAGCCTTAGCTGTCCATCTATTGAGTTATGAATGCACTGGGAAGTTGGGAGAGCACTTGAGAAGCTAGAGAAGCTGGGCGTCGCCTCGTGCCACCCAAACGCTTCTTTCGAGTTCTCCAAACTTCATCCGTAACTCGACAGACGCACGCTAAGCATGGATCATTTCTTAAGCATTGGATACATCACTAACACAAGACTGTTACAACCAGTGTTTTCTACAAATTTTTGAGAAAACGTGTCTGCAGCCCCTGATTAGTGCCCTAAAGTTCCGGCACAAGATCGATTTTCTGTCAGTTCAGAGTCATTTTAACTTGCTAGAAGCTACTCCCTGAATGCAGGAAATTATATTTTAAAGACCCTTTGACAAAAGAAATTTCCCAGAACCCCACTAGGTACTCGCGCCTTTGGCTTTGGCGCTCATGATCCTTCCTACACGAATTCAATTGAGGCTGCCATAGTCGCCTCCACCCCTCCCCCTCTCCCTCCATACTGATTTTGACCTTGCGACGACCCTTGCCGATAACATATTTCACTTCAGTGGATCTTTAGGAGATAGTTGTTTTAAAAGAAAAGTTCGTCTAACACGTTCATAAAACAAGAAAAAACAGTATTTTTTAAGACGTTGCACTGAATATTAATAGTTGGTGTTCGACAAGACTTGTGAAAACAAACCAAAATCACATGCTGATTTGAAACGGTAAACATCTCAAATAACAAATCACAGAAACTGTTTTTGCTCTATTCAATTGAAGAATGTTTTGCTAACGCAAAATTGAAAAGGTAATTAGTGATTTTGTTTGCCGTTGTTGTAGTCAGCATTGCACGGCTGCAGCTTGATTAAACCGTGCCTTAGCTATAAGCATGCATGATAAGTGAAATGTGATTGATGGAAAACAAATCAGAAAAAAAGTGCATATGTATGGAAACAAAAGAAAAACAATCTTCTAATCAATATGCACACCACTTGAGAGACTGAAACCGTTGCGGATAGAATCGAGAAGGACAACATTGCGTTCTCCAAGCCAGAGTTTCGGGTATGTTGAAGGACGAAAATCCAAAGCCATCGCCTAAATTTATCTGCACATGAAAAAGGTTAATTCGAAATAATAAAAATTTAGTAGGTTTACCGAGACCGACAAAGCGTGCGATAGCGGCTCTGTCTTTACGAATTCATTTTGTAGAATAAGTACTTGCTCAATGAAAACATTTTTAGATTTATGCAATAAGCCAGTTTCCCCAATCATGCGCACACGTATTGGAAACATGGCAGATTGGGTTAAGAAAGAAAAAACATCGATTATTTTTAAAAAAAGGTAAAAGATGAAACCTTAAAAATGTCACAGAATATTGCAAACAGGGGTTGTGACCACCAGCAAAACCCTTACTTTGCTCTGCGCATGAATGGGAAACTGGCTTATTGTATAGTCTCAAAAATCGGATAAATCTTCAGTTGTTCCTTGAAATTAATTGTTCTTCCTTTAACCGCAGAAACCGTTCAAGCCAAAGAAAGTGAAGGCGTGTGAGGAAAACAAGCCATTCGACCAACAAGTGCCAAACCCATGTCTTCAAACCTTTTGCTATAATATAATTATAAAATAACTGTTTATAAAAATTATGAAGATTTCCGGATCATTTTATGTTATTCACTGCATGTCCTTAATTTGTGGAAATTTGGGCAATAACTTTTTTTTATCAGAAGTTAACTTTATCGGTACTACAGGAAAATAACTTACTGGTATTAGATATTAGACTTAGTTATGTAATTATACGTTTTTACAGTTGACTATATTTGACAGTATTTATTACCGTCTCATGTTCCGAGCGTTCTTTAAAGAAACGGTAAGGTGATATAGTTGAAACCAAAAATATTTTTGTTAAAAATTTGCAAGAGCATATGGAAGAAGGAACGTTTGAAAAAAAATTTCGCGTTTTGTTATTTGCATCAACCGAAACTTTCAAAATATCCGAACATTTTCTCTCTTTCGGTAAGGGGAAAAAAGAGATGGGTGTGCCTACCCCAAAATAGGATGCGCATACGCATCCAAAAACGAGATGCGCGTGCGCACACCAGAATGACAAAGCGCTTGCGTGCAGGCCAAAAGGACACGCTCCAGCGCAGACCAAAATGGTATGCGCCTGCGCAGACCAAAATGATATGCACCTTCGCACACCGAAATGATATGCGCCTGCTCACATAAGAATGATATGCGCCTGCGCAGACCAAAACGATATGCGCCACGCACACCAAATCGACATGCGCACGCGCACACTAAATTGACATGCGCACACGCACACAAAAAAATATGCGCACGCGCAGCAGAAATTTAGAGCAGAGTGAGCATGCCCATCTCATTTTGGAGCATGGACTATTTCTTAAATATCGATTACTGCACTAGCACAAGGCTGTTACGACTAGCGTTTTGCTAACTTGTGAGAAAACATATCTGCAGTCCCACACACTTGTTCCGGCACAAGCTTGATTTCTGTCAGCTTAGAGGCGTTTAAACTTGCTAGAAACTACTTCAAGAATGCAGGAAATGCTACTTTAGAGACGCCATATTTTCGGGGCAGCATGCCCCCGAATCCCAGGGCCCTAGGAAGTCGCGTCTCGGGCGCTCGTGATCCTTCCTACACTAATTTCAAAACATGAGGCTGCCATAGTAGGACCCCCAATAGTTTTGACCTTGCTACGGCCATCAAGGCATTTGTACATAGATTACGTTCACGTTTCATAAGATCCGGAGATAAATCCAGCTCAGTTTGACGCTTCGGCCAAGAAATTGAGAAAAATTCACCGACTTACCGGCTGTAACTCTACTCACTACTGACTCTTAGCTAGTTAAGGCCAACCACAATAAACAGAATAAAACAGTAAAAGAATTTCAGAGATAAGAACAGCCGAAAGAGTGCAATACTGCCATTCATATATATTCGTCTTTTTGGGAATGTACTAAAATGTGCTTAAAAATAATGCTTAGTGGTTTCTAATTTGATAGATATGTTTTCAAAAAAATGTTGAAACACAAATACAGCCGATATTCTGGGGAATAGAAAGATAATCGAAGAAATTCACCATTCAGTTCGAGAGACAAGTAGAAAAGCTCACAAAGTATTTGCCTTTGCTCAAGCTCGGTTCTCGACCTCCAATGCAAGAAGTACAAACTGGAAATGACAAACGATTGCTGGACTGAACTAACACTCATTTTATGACACTTAAATAAACTATTTCTTTCTTCAAAGAGCACTTACATATACCTTCAAAGTACTGAAAACAAATCAATCCGAAGAACTGCTTCAACGTTGTCTGGGTTTCCCAAGTCAGTCTGTTCGTAAATACACCCGTGTTGAGTTTCGCATTTTGTGTAAGAAATAAAATTACTCGCAATCATTGAATCAGTCTTCGACGTATTTTTTCTATAATATATGAAACGCACTAGTTACAAAAGTAAAGGTATAATACAGTTTAAACTAATCAATAATATTAAGTTATATAAGGCAATAAATTTTAAAGTTAGATGTGGAGTGAGCACACGGTTTAAATTGTCCAGCGCGCTGACCTGAACTTACCTGTGATGTACGATAACCATTAGGACAACAATAGTCTTTAGACAAAGGAGAGAAGAGTATCGACTTAACTAGCTCATAGATTTAGCATATCTTTACCTGCGTTGTTGATTTGCTATTTCCAACACAGGCGGCCCAAGCTACCAATATGTATTGGGTGTTCGGTTTTAAGCAAATGTATGGGAAATTTGAATTTTCCCCTATAATGTTATGAAAAACAATAAAATTCACCATTTACCTCAGGTTTCGTGTGCAGTTGTCACTCCTTGTGTTTATGGCGGGTTTTAGAGTGGTTTGGACGCGAATTGAGGGACTGCGGGAAAATTGAAAATCGTAGGTATCGCGATATGTAACTGAACATCCAATACATATTGGTAGCTTAGGCCGCCTGTGCGGCTTCTGGTATAAAATTGATTGCCTTCTGAAGAAATTCCCGGTCACGCTTCTGTACGGATGTGTTGTTTGGCCGGTTACCTTCGTTACCGCACCGTTTAGTAATAATCCTGCCCAATCTTGAAGGTGTAATCTTGTCATAGTAGTATTGGATGAGATCGTCCTAGTTTTAATAACGAGAGAGAGAGAGAGAACAAAAGACATTGTTCAATGATTAGCTGTAAAAAATTTCTGCTTTCATTTGATTGAGATGACAAGAGCTAAGGCTAACTCTTTCTAACTTTTTCTAAATACTATTTTTTGCACTTCTCCGGCTATATAATCCTATGCCTAGATATATACACATTTCATTACATTTATTCTGATTAGACAAAATAATGCTATCTTTGAATTTATTTCGAACTATATTTTCCATTTTCATCGGGTGCAAGGGACATCTATTAACCCTGTACTGTAGGTGTTGTTACCCTTTCACACACCACTTATATTGTATTTTTTTTGTTTCAATTGATTCAGTTGTAAATAATAATGTGGAAACAATAAACCTCTGAAACGTCTGATTATAACTTTTGAGTTGGCCGACGTTCTACGCTTGTCTTAATCTGATGTGCTGAAAGCTCTGAATAAGCTAAGCCCCAGCAAGTCACCTGGACCGGACGGCATTCCCAATTGGCTC
>JAOEHT020184955.1:0-11447 GCA_025448195.2 Parazoanthus atlanticus | reverse complement strand
GCTTTCAATTTATTTCTTCTTTCTTGCAAAGTTTGCCACCCTAGTTCTCTTCGAATGTCTTTCGACCTTATCAAATACGTGGCACTTGTAATAACTCGTGCAGCACGATTTTGAAGTTTCTGTAGCCTTTCGGCTAGAGAGGTCCCAATGCCATCCCAGACTATACAACAATAGTCGAAATAGGGCTCTATAATTGATCTATATACGCTGATTAAGTGGTCTCTCGGTACTATTGTCTTTATCCTGCGGAGAATCCCAATACCAACTGAAACTTTTCGTATCACGTTTGTGAGGTGCGACTCCCAAGTTAAAAATTCATCAATTGTTACACCGAGACACTTAGTGTTTTTAACCTGTTGTAGGGTAATTCCATTTACAGACAAATTAAGAGGTTCGTTCAGCGTAGAGATCCTTTGACGTGATCCTATTATCATGTATTCTGTTTTAAGAATATTTAGTGTTAATTTGTTTGCTGCTAACCAGGTTTTAAGTTTTTCCAAGTCTTTTTCCATTTGGCGTTGTAGCTCGACCACACTGCAAGCTGAATAAGTTAGGTTGGTATCATCTGCATACATACGTGCAGAACCGTATTCAGTGCAGGTGGCTAAGTCATTGATGTAAATAAGAAAAAGGAGAGGACCTATAATAGATCCCTGTGGAACTCCGCAGGTAATAGGTTTTTCATCAGATATTGCCCCATTTACATAACACTGCTGTGTCCTACTTGAGAGATATGATTTAAACCACGCCAATGATTCAGGGAGGACTCCAAAACATTCGAGCTTTTTCAGTATAAGACCATGATCAACAGTATCGAATGCTTTTTTCAAGTCGATCAGAATAACCCCATTAATCATCCCCTTATCAATATTAAAGCACCATTCGTTGTTTAAATCTAGAAGTGCTGTTACAGTGGAATGAAGTGTTCTAAACCCAGATTGGCGCGGGTTTAACAGATTTTGATTCACTAGGTATGAATAGAGCTGGTTGTAGATCAATCTTTCAAAAAGACGCACAATAGTTGGTAATACAGATATTGGTCTGTAATTGCCAGGGTCATCACGGTCACCAGTTTTGAAAACTGGCAAGACTTTAGCCTTTTTCCATTCAGATGGAAATATGTTAAGCTTGATTGATAGATTGAAGATGTCAGTGAGCTGCTGATAAATTACTGGCGCAGCTATTTTGAGAATTCTATTTGAAATGTTGTCCAATCCCGTAGCTTTAGACACGTTTACTTTTTGGAGTAACTTTTTAACCTGTGAAGGTGTCACGTCTTTGATAGCAAAATGTGATTTGGTTTTGTTTACAAAGTCTATCGGGTCTGTTGCCATTGTTGGTATTTTGGAAGCCAAGTTAGGTCCGATTTCTACAAAGTAATTATTCAAGTGGTTTGCTATGTCAATCGCCTCTGTTACATTTTCGTTGGTCGGTGTTTTAATGCTGTTGATTTCAGAGACATCAGATCTTCTACCTGTCAGATCGTTCAAAATTTTCCAGGTATGTTTTGGATTGCCTGAACTCTGAATCAGTTTTCCGCGATAATATTCACGTTTAACCTGTTTCACATCTTGAGTTACTTTGTTACGGATTTTCTTAAAAGCGTTCCAGTCGTCAGGCAGACCTGTGCGCATGGCCGTTTTTTTAAAGCATCTCTTTGGCGCATTTGTTTTTTAACGAAAGAGTTAATCCGTGGAGCTGGCTTATTTCTGGTTCTTATGATACGGACTGGTGCGTGTTTGTCCAGAACGTCAAGAAATTTAGCTTTCCATTGTGCCCAAGCTTTGTCAACATCGCTAAAGTTATCAATTTTAGGCCATTCCACATGTTTGAGATCTGAAATGAAATGATTTTTATCGAAATGTTTTAAATTCCGTGTGGTGATAAATTTTGGGTTACCCCTGGGTATGCCAATTTTGCGAACAGCAAATATTAAATTGTGGTCGCTAATAGATAACGTGTACACGCCTGACTTCACAATACTTTCCTCATTACTTGTAATAAACAAGTCTATTGTTGTTGAAGTTTCTTCAGTGACTCTAGTTGGTTCTTTTATGAGTTGCGAAAGTTGGTGAGATTGCATAAATTTGATAAGGCGTGTGGTATAATACTCAGGAGAATCACTCGAGGTGTCACAATTCAAGTCACCCAAAATGTAAATATCCTTGAATTCGCACTCAGCTTTGTTTACACAGTTTTCAAGGATATCAAAGTTTTCTAGAGTAGAGTGCGGAGGTCGATACCACGAGATTGCAAGGAATGCCTTAGAATTTGGTTTTTTAATACTAATTGCTATCATTTCTATATTGTCATCCTCCAAGTCTGTACGTCTTTCATAGTCTATAGAGTTTCGTATATAAACGCAAACTCCCCCTCCTTCTCTATTTCTGTCGCGCCGGATTAGATTGTACCCAGGAAGTTTAACTAGACTATCCGGTACTGATTTATCTAATCTGGATTCGTTAATACAGAGTAGGTCAAGAGGTTGTTTATCCATTAATACTTGGAGTTCATCGAAATGTTTGACAACACTAGCTATATTTAACGAGCCCATCTTAAATCCTCTAGTTTTGGAAACTAAGGAGTGGAATGGCATTGTGCTTGTTTTAGAGTGATTCTGAACGAAGTCGATCTCCCCATCGTCACTACTTCAATTAGTATTAATATAATTTCTAAAATTACCTGCTAGTTTAATAACTCCTGTGCGGTTTAGGTGTAGGCCACCTTGATTTAGGCAGTCCTTATCAATGTTATTGTTGTTAATAAAATGCCAACCACTTGATTCACAGAACTTGCTTAAGGACTTGTTCACAGCCATCAGCTTGTTATTGAGTGTTCTCTCATCTTTTCTGGTAATCAAACTTGATATTCCCAGTCTGGTATCAGGTAGCTGTTGCTCGATGTTTTTCATCAGACTTACTATTTTCTCAGAGAGCACTTGTGAGCTATCTGAGATTGCGTAAATTGCCAACATGCACAAAAAGCTTGTCCGGCTTTCGTCTTATGAATGGCTTCGAAGAGAGGGAATTTGACTGGAGATTTGTAGAATTTATTTCAGTTGGTAAGTATCAGGTCTTATGTATTTTCACCACGAGTATGGAAATTGACCAGCTGTTTTAAGTTAAACTGACTGGTCAGCTGTGTACTGTGTTTTCCCATATAAGTCACATCGATATTCAACAAAAATCCCAATTCGTGTCGTAAACTGTTTGGGTATGAAGTGGTATAAGCTAAAATAGGTAGGAATTTGACCGGCTTAATGTAATTTATGGATCATGTTTCCGTAGCTGTGGTTTTCCATGTTAAATTTTAAGTTTGCTCATGGTACTTTCCATCACATCGCTTTTCAAGCTGTAAAACGGACCCTGAACAGGATGAGATCCATCCCTGTTCCAGACCTGCCTCTTCCCATCATCAACAGCTCACTCTCCATTCTTATTCCACATAACTTGCGTGTCCTTTCCACTGTGATCATGGATTGTGCAACTTATGTTTACGCTCCCGCCCAAAATGACCTTCTGGTGTGCACCTTCTAACCTCACTTTGCCAATCAATACCTTTCCAAATTTTTCTGCAAGCAAAAAGTAAACTGAAAATGCGTTTCATAAAAAGACTTTGATGATGAAATAAGGGCAAAACTTAAAAACGAAATAATTTATCCCCATCTTGTTTCCATCTACCAAGTCAATTAGCCATTACCAAAACAAGAAAAGGACTGTGTCTGATTTTCCATAAGTAATCCATTTAAGTTGCCAGACCCGAAGGCGTTTAACTGGATGCATCAGCATAGTTGGGAGACACCGCTGACCCTCACACTGAAGTACCAGTTTAGAAAGTTCACTACTTGATTATCATGCAGCCAACCTCTGCTATACTTTGTAAAAGTAAAAGTAATAATGATAAAATTCTCTTTCTTGTGACGAATTATACCACTCGGACCCGGTTCTTTCCTCGTTTTAGTGATGCCTAAATGACATTACGTACATATACATATATACATACATAAGTACATTCGTACATATACATATATACATACATACATACATACATACTTACATACATACATACATACTTTATTATAGCTCCCTTTCACAGGGCTATAATAGAAAAAAAGTTCAATAAAACTAAGTTAACATGCTAAAAATTGGAAAGTTCTGATCCTAATTACTACAATGCGTTTACTGACTGAGGTGATTGCACAATAAGTTTTTAAACGTTTAAACATGAGTAGCTTGTTTGTTGGTATTTGGTAGGTTAATTATTGCACCGCTTTGCTCCACGGAACGCAAAAGACCGCTGACCCGTAGCCAACCTACATTTGGGTAGGTTTAAGTCAGAGCTATGTCTAGAATTTCGGTTATGTACAGTAGAGCGTTTGACGAATTTGTTACGGAGAAAAGTTGATACTTGATTATTTAGAAATTTAAAAACCACAACAGAGTCATTTACATGTAAAAGAAGTTTGTCATTGACACTAGGCCACCGCAGACGCTGATCGAATATACGTTTTTCCTAGTTACTTTCTTATTGATGACTATACAACCGACTGTAATCGCAACTTTCACAAATCAACCAGTCAGTATGAATGCCTTCCAAATATAACAAAGAGAGGTAATTAACAAACTTTCAAACTTGTTAGATCAGATTACATTTAGAGCGAATTTTAAAATCAAAATGCAAGTTATGGCCCATGTCCCGATCGCAGTAATCACCCATATAAAGTATAGTCATTTCAAAGTTTCAGTGGTATCTTAGGGACCGTTACAAGGGGTGCGTTACTCATGCAAACACACATTATTGTAATTTTAAGTACGGCTTTCATGAAAGCAATTTTGAAAACATAAATGTTGTGACTCCAGAGAGACGGTGCTGTGTCGGCGATGGAAGTGGCTGATAATGTTTCAACGATGCTGAAGAGGTTTGGGTGGTTTTGTCAAACCTCCTATTCACGAGAAATCGCATAAAACATGTAGATTGTAACGAAAACAGTTGCATATTTCTTGCAAAATGCACTACTCGAACCCCCTAAGGTCATTCCGAGTTCTCCCCCTCCTCGCTAAAGTCCAAGATCCGCGCCAGCAGTGGGCACCCATAGGGGTATGGCATCCATGTGGATTTTCATGATCTTCTGCCATCATTAATTTGTTACAACAGCTTGTGCAAATGTTTAATTTCTAACTCCTACATTTGAATTTCTGTGCAGGACCAAGAGTTTTTGATTTCTGTTCCTTTGATCAAATTCATATTGCCAAAAACCAAACTGATAGTGTGGCACATAACCCAGTAACATATCTAGATCTATAAGCTGAGTTAAATTCCATTTCTCTTGGATGACGTCACACCTTAAAATCACAAGGATTCGAATAACTAGGGTTATCCAACCATTTCGTTGACATTAGACAGCACGTACACGAGGATGGATACCTAATTAAGCACGCCTTCCTTCCTTCCTGATGTAGCTCAGGTGACATAATCCGTAAAAACTTACAATGATCTTACAGCTAGGGATTATGCAACCTTAACACTTACACCAAACAAGCAGGATAGTCAGCCAAATTGCCGTAGCACCCCACCCACAGGAGTACCCCCTATCTATTTGAGGAACGAATGTCCAAACCGTTTACAGAAAAACTTCTTCAGAGAAAGTTCATATATTTTAGTACCTGTATATGTGACTGATGTGATAGGACTTCTGAATTGCCGTAGCATCCCCAACTGCACTTCCTCCCCTCTCGCCAGGAGTACCCCCTGTGTAACTCACCTGTTGTTAGCTGTCAAGTTCTTCTTTGAACAGTTGATCGGAGTTACTGCACAGGTCCAGTTTCTTTCATCCTCCGTTCCCCTCCCTTCCCTCCCCTCCCCCAGGAGTGAAAATTTTTGTTTTAGCATCTATCAGCCTTCCCCCTCTTGCTGTACAGGTCCAGTTTCCTTCATCCTCCCCTCCCCCGGGAGTACCCCAAGTGTAATTTACCTGTTCTCAGAGTGAAAATTTTCGATTGAATACTTGCCGGCTTTCCTCCCTTTGCTGCACAGGTAAAGTTTCCTTCATCTTCCACCGTAACATTCTTTAAGGTGAGAATTAATATTTTTTCCCTTTTATAAACAGGATAAGTCCCATCTCTGTTCCAGATCTTCCTTTAGCATGATCAACAGCTCTCTTTCCATTTACAGTCCACCTAACTTGAATGCCTTTTCCACTGGGATCAATGATTGTGCAAGTTATGTTTTCGCTCCCACCCAAAATATCCTTCTGGTTTCCACCTTCTAACCTTCTAACCTTCTTCACTTTGTCAATAGATATCTTTTCAAAAGGAAAAAACAACAACAAAATGTTTCTGAAAAAGAGCAAAAATGCGAACTACATTACATAAGAAGATTTTGACGATGAATGATACAAAATAATTGGTTTCACAACATCTATCAAGTGATTTAACACTCACCGCGGACGGTGATCGACGACGTGCTGTTCGCTGTTCCGTAGTTATTGGTGACTACACAAGTGTAATTACCGCTATCAGTGATCTCAGCTCGTCTGATTCGCAGTTGTTGATAACATGAGTCTAAAGGAATGCTGATACAGTATCTGCATCCGGTATCCCCCGGTTTTATTTGGCTTCCATTAGCTACCCACGTGCTTTCTGCAGGTGTTCTTGAGTAAGCCAAAACACTCGAGTGTAAGATGGCTGTCCACAAAGTCCTCCAAATGTCGTTCACCTTTCACGATTGGCAGACCTGCAACAATTCGAAAGAACTGTGGGTGACAATGCAAAACAGAGTGAGAAAAAGCAGTGATGTTGAGGGAAATTTGAGCGGTGGAGCCAGAATACTGAGAAACTAAGGGCTTGAAAAATGAGAAACTTGGGGGGGGGAGGGATACAAGGGACTAAAGATAAAGGACCACAAACAGCAGGATGTTGAGGGGAAAAGACAGAGGAATAACAAGTGGGAACAAGAATATGTGGGGAAGGAGGAAATTACGCCAAGCATGGGTTCAAGAACACTGGCAGAATACTGAAGCGAGCCGGGTAACAAATTGCAAAGGGACAATGTGTAGAGCAGTAACAGTGAAGGAAGAAGGGGGTAAGGAACTAAGAGATTGGAGCAAGAATGTTGAGGGAAGAAAGGAGGTAACAAAGAGATGGGGACGGAAACACTGATGGAAAGGAGGTAATGACCAAGGGATGGGAGCAGGAGGGATGAGGAATCACGATCAAGAGATGGGAGCAGGAATACCGAGGGAAGAGAGGAGGGGCATCAATAATTATGTGTCTTTAATTATGATGCCAATTTATCATAGTTTTACCTTCAGGAACAGAATCAGAAATGTTAATCCCTTGTGAACTGCAATTCTTCACATGTCGCCGAATCCATGGAAGTCTCAACTGTCTGTCATTACCTTGAAAGGAGAGATAGAAGACGAGCAGATGTACATGAAATAATGACTCATAATAATAATAATAATAATTTTTATTAAGCATATTGCAGAAGGCACTAAATTACAACGGCAACTATCTTAGAAACTATAAATATACATACAATTATAAATTTAATAATACTACACAAATACAAATTTCTAAACTTCTAAAAGCTAAGATTTATCATAAAATACAGTACTCATGGGAATAGAACTTCTACGATAACGTTCTGCTGACATTTAGGCACCTCGAAAGTTCGTACGGGGCCTGTTATTGGTTAACTGCACTGACCAGAACATACAATAGTATCGCAGATGTTACCTACTAATGAGAGTATTAATTGTTAGTTCATGTGTTAACACAAAAACCACAATCCACTATAAAACGAAGTACTCAATGACAGGTTTCTTTAGAAATACAAATGAAGTTATCTAAAAACACATTTCTGAGCAACGACGAACTTTACTGAAAGTGGTTTTGACTCATTCTAAAATAACAGCTTTTTAACCATATTTAACGTGTTAGTAGTATGACAGTGACCGGATTGATCGGATTTGTTCTTTTAGGCAATCCACCACCGCACTGAAACCCACCAATTCAATTTCTACCACACAATCCTAGCCCTATCAACAAAATTTACCACCGCCGCCACTACCACCACAAAATCCACCATCAGAAACTCTACCACTAACACCATATCCACTACCACAAATAACTACTACCTTCATCTTTACACATTTAGGGGCCTTGATTAAAATGAATCCTAGCTAGTTTAATCTAAATTCATGTATTATTATTTTTATATTATATTCCACCTCCATTATTACAAAATCTACCTTCCACAACGATATCCACCATCATCAGAGAACCCATCACCATCACCATCACCATCATCACCATCACCATCACCATCATCACCATCACCATCACCATCACCATCACCATCACCATCACCATCACCATCACCATCACCACCATCATTATCACTATCATCAGAGAACCAATCACTATCACCATCACTATCACCATCACAATCACAATCATCACCACCATCATTATCACCATCACCATCATCGCCACCATCATTATCACCATCATCAGAGAACCAATCACCATCACCGTCACCACCATCGCCATTGCCATCATCATCACCATCACCATCACCATCACCATCACCATCATCACCATCATCATTATCACTATCATCAGAGAACCAATCACCATCACCATTATCACTATCACCATCACCATCATCATTATCACTATCATCAGAGAACCAATCACCATCACCATCACCATTATCACTATCACCATCACCATCATCACCACCATCATTATCACCATCACTATCATCACCACCATCATTATCACCATCACCATCATCACCACCATCATTATCACCATCATCAGAGAACCAATCACCATTACCATCATCATCACCATTATCACCACCATCATTATCACCTTCATCAGAGAACCAATTACCATCACCATCACCATCATCACCACCATCATCACCATCACCTGTACTATCACTTGACATTAATATTAGCTTTGGAGACTTTTAGCTTGGTAAATATTGCCTCTGGCTTAATATAAGATATATGCAGAAAAAAGGGTTGACGACAATATAATTAAGCTATTATTATTATTATAAATGAGTAAGAAACGTCGAACGTTGTCAAATGACTAATCCTGTTAGTTGGAATGTGCAACACACGAGTTGCTAAACAAAACTTTCTCTCGTCCAGATCGTGGCAAAGCTGGTATGTTTCACCTACCTTAATTGCGACACTTTCACCTTCACAAAATTTTCACCAGGACAGAAGCAGGTGATAACCTTGTCAGGGCATTTTGCTGAAACATGCTGAAGCATGTTTCAGCAAAATGAACAGAAAGTCGACAAAATCCATGCATCATTGGAAGTGCATGATGTACCACTTTCTTCGCCTGCTTCAGACAGTGAGGCGCTTGTCACACAACCCCGCGGACAATACCTCGCCAGCCTGCAGTACGCCTAGCTGTCGAATATCAACTTACTTACTTCAAGCCTCTGTCCCCTGAGCAGGTACAAGAGCTAATCGCTATGGCCCCAATCAAGTTCTGCTCATTAGACCCCACACCGTCTTCTATTCTTGTCCAGCTAACGAATGTTCTGCTCCCTATCTTTACGGCCATGATCAACCTCTCATTTGAGGAGGGACACTTTGCAAACGCTTGGAAGGAGGTTCTGCTTCTACTTGTGCTCAAAAAGCCAAATTTGGATGTGGCTTACAAGAACTTTCGCCCTATAAGCAACCTTCCTTTTGTATCGAAGTTGTCAGAAAGAGCAGCTGCTAACCAACTTAAGCAACACGTCCATGACCAAGGACTCGATTGCGAATTTCAATCTACATACAAGCAATATCATAGCACCGAGAAAGCTCTTTTGAAAGGTAAGAACGATCTTCTAATGAACATGGACAGACAGCACGTGATACTATTGGAGCTGCTCGACCTAAGTGCGGCCTTTGACACCGTGAGTCATAGCATTCTGCTCAATCGCATGCGTGACAGAATCGGTGTTACTGGAACCGCACTCGAGTGGTTGCGCTCGTACCTCACGAATCGTTCGCAGCGTGTGGGCATCAAAGGCGTGATGTCTGAGAAATTTGACCTCCGTCATGGGGTACCGCAATGATCCTGCCTCGGGCCTCTCCTATTCAGCTTGTACACCAGCAAGTTATTTATTTATTTATTTATTTATTTATTTATTTATTTATTTATTTATTTATTTATTTATTTATATACATTATTTATACAGAAATTCCAGTTCAGCATAGCAAGCACAGCATAATTATAAGCTAGCACACTTGAAACATTATCGAAACTCGATACAGCAAGTCATAGCGTAGCCTACGTTCGTTGAGTTTGTAACCGATCTCTAAAATACGCAGACACTGTGTTTGTTCTACTACATTACTGTGTAAAATAAAACAAGACATTTGTTACCATTTACCTTCAGATCGAAAACCATAATATTTGCCTCATTTTCGACGACTGAAGTCTCGTATGTCACGTTAGTTGAGTCGACTATCACATACACGACAGCAAATCCAGCGGGCTGGTGTGTTGACGTAGCCTGTACACCGAAAAATTGGTATCAGCCTCTAGATTTTGGATTATAATCCACCATTTCATCGATATTATTACGGCTAGTCGTACGTACATCGCACAGGCTTTTTTGCGTTCCATTTTACAGTTTTTAAGAAATGTATATTTTAGGAATTCAGTATTTTTATTTCTTAGTTTTCTTGGTCATGATGCATGTCTGTGTAATGTATCTTCTTTCTGATTCGTTCTGATTTAGCTTATATGGAACAATGAAACAGATGACAATAATAGCCGGAGCTCATTATGAGTGATTACGAGAAGAATACGGAGATCCTTAACTTCTCCATTTTCTGCCTTTAAGCTACAGAACAATCGAAAGCTGTAAATAACCCATATTTCTATTTCTCGGAAAACTCTATTAATTAAAGATGGCAGAAATTATGCGAGCACTAAATTCACTCTGTAGGTAGTCTTGATAAGATTGGGGTGCTTTCAGCTACATAGATTTATCGCTGTTTAAAATCTGATTAACTGTCTTTTGTTGCGAGAAACTAACTGGCAAGCGAACACTTACAGTTACAACCAGGGTGTATGCTCCTTCAACCAGTGGCTCGTTAACCGTAATCTCTCCAGAATCGGCGTTTATGGCAAAGTAGTTTCCATTATTGCTTCCTAACAATAAAAAGGTCGCATGACCGTAGATAATATTATCAAAACCGAAAATTGAAGCGCTCAGATGTTTTTGTTGTACAACTTGTTGCATAGATGTGTGTACGCATTTAGCACATTTAGCCAAATGTACTTAAAATGCTGAAAGAAGATAGATAAGTTTGGGGTTATGGTGGAGGAAGGGGTACTGATTGGGCTCGTTCGGAGTTCCGTCTACATGCACGAACGCACTCTCACTCTCTCTGTCTCTGTCTCTGTCTCTCTCTTTCT
>JAOEHT020184954.1:0-19655 GCA_025448195.2 Parazoanthus atlanticus | reverse complement strand
GAAAACTGCTAAAGGTCATGGAAAAAGTCATGGAAAGTCATGGAATTTCGCAAGGTCGAAAGAGTACGAACCCTGATGTTGAACTATTTTGAAAGTCAGCAGTTGGAGATCAAAACGTGTCTGAACACTATTTAGGGGTTTTCGAATAGTTTGAATACAGAAACTCAATTAGTAACGTTCAAGTGTGTTACACTACACTTAACGTGCTATATGAACAGCAAAACGATAGTGCGCAGTGGGGCCATTTAGCAATTTGTGTCGATCAATTTCATGATTCTATCGGGTGCATCCGTATCTTTGCATTTTGTGCTAGTGGGTTGCAATGTGAGTGTTCAGTTCACCTGGATCGAAGTTATAGCGCTGGTGGCTTGGGTGCAAATACGGCCAATGACTTTCCATACTTTGCATGCTTTCTCAGATGCGAGAATCTTTTCTGAAAACGACTTTTTCGCCGACTTAATTAAGCATTTCAACTTGCACGGCTCTACGGAAAGAATCCCTCTGTTCTTTAAGCTCCTTGATTGAGGGTCGTTTGTCCCAGGGACTGGTGTTCATGTCACTGTAAAACGTTTCTGAGACGCATGTCGATTGATACACTCAAGCATTAAGGAGTTAAATGCTCAAAGTTTTTCGTCTGAGCCTGCGATACCATAGATAACGTTCAGCGGCAAGGTTGTGATGTATTTAATTTTGATGAATTTTATTTGGTGTGATACTAAAATACTCCTGGGAAAATCGTGGAAAGTCCCTCCATGAAAACTCCTAAGAAGTACTGAATTTTCCAGGTGTACGACACCTTGATTTCGTCCCCAAATCTGGTTTCCTCCTTTCGCTACCCCCTCCCTCTCCTCCTTTTCTCTCCTCGAACTGCCAAAACGAGATCTCAGCTAGGGAGGAGGTCATATGAAACCTAACATATAGTTCTTTCGGTAAAGAGGAATGTTATATTTTATTATCTTATCAGTTTTCAGGCAAACTATCTTGAAAGTTATCTTACTGTTTTTCACAGACGCTCCCTTCCATACCGACAAAGAACACCTCCCCTCCCCTGGAGAGTAGCTTTGTGCTAGACTCCAAGTCAAGTACCAGCAGTAGAGTGGCCTCTCCTACGAACCTCGCCGACGGTCGACCGCAACCTCAGGTAAATTTTAATTTTGGCAAATGTGTTTTTCTTAGCCAGTTTTACATTAAATTCTGTGATGTGACCGAGAACGCAGGAGTCCCCGTTTTAATTCTTGTCCTTTTGTGTTATTAACTTCTGTCTATTCTGTTTAATTGCACCGTTTTTTATATAAATTACAAAGTCGATAAAATAAGATATAGTAATTGAATGAAATTTATGAACCGACAGCCAAGTTTTAGTGGATTGCATTTTTCTTGTTCTAATGGCGAATCATATCAATGGAGGTTTCTGGGCAACTACCCACCTACCCCTCCCTTAGGTTAAGGTTAGAGTCAAGTTTAGGGTTTAAAGTTTAGGTTTAGGGGAGGGGTTGGTTGGTCGCTGCCCAAAAACCTCAGTTGATCCGGCGAATTTGTTTACATTTTGCCTAATTAGCATAAACCAACTTTGAGAAGGTCATGGCTAAAATTCCTTGAAAGCCCTTGAATATAGTGCCTAAAAGTCCTTTGAAAGTCCTTGAATATAGTGCCTAAAAGTCCTTTGAAAGTCCTTGAATTCAGTGCCTAAAAGTCCTTTGAACGTCTTTGAATATAGTACCTAAAAGTCCTTTGAAAGTCCTTGAATTCAGTGCCTAAAAGTCCTTTGAAAGTCCTTGAATATAGTGCCTAAAAGTCCTTTGAAAGTCCTTCAATTCAGTGCCTAGAAGTCCTTGCATTCATTGTCTGAAAAAGTGTACGAACCCTGGACAAAATGTTATCAAAATATTTTCCTATACTAGGGTGCAGAGAAAGACACAAGCCAGAATGAACGGGACTCGCAAGCTGGTGACCAGTCCCCCCGGTACCAACAAGCCGCCACTCCGCCCACCTCACGGCGATCGAGTCCACGTGCCCGGATGAAACAGATTGTTAAGAGACACAGCTCGGGGTCACTGCCTTCGAACCCAGTTCCCTCGCCTTCACCACCTACGATAAGTGAAGGCGAATATCAACAAGTTCTTCTGAGGAACGAGATTCAACAACGAGTAGGTTCCAATCCCTTCGGTTTTAGCTACATAAGGGTGATTTTTTAAGGCTGGTACGCAGTAAACTGTGCCGCCATTTCCTAGTGGCTGTTGCACCTTTTTCAAACCACACACACAAAAATATTAACACCAAACACCTTCACTTCTCAAGAGAAGCAAAATGAATGGTCATCGTGTAGGTTTTTAACAAGTGGTTTGAAAGTTTAAACATTCTCGACACAACAGTAAGCAACAAAACCTTGTTTTCCATCCGGGGAAAAGGAAACGAAGTGTACGCCTTCTTTTGTATCTTCTACTTCTTTTTCTTAATAATAATAAACTTTATTTAAGCAGGGGACCCTGTACTACAAAGTACACAATATTTTAAGTTAAAATTACAGTATAAAAATTACGAATATAAAATTACAAGTATAAACCTAACCCTAGTCCTTCTTCACAAGTTAACTTTCATCTCGGGCTCTTTGGCGAGTTCACTCTCTTGATTATCAGTGTCTAGAGTGTTATTTACACCCAAAACATACAAGTACATGTAAAGTCATCAGTACAAAAGAAGTGGTAGGGTTTAATTTCTCCACTGGCGCCTGGGCCTCCAAATTTATGTTTTTACACATAAAGGTAGAAGGTAAAGCGACTTTCTTTAACGAAGGTAACACGTGACAGTAATTAAGTAACTGATAAACTTGTGGCCCTCGGCGCACACTTTACCCCCCTTCCATTGTCAGTCCTCCGTTTTACGGGTATTTAAAGCTAAAGCTACACGGATCAGAAGAAAGTCGAAGCAGACGTTGGAGTCACCTGGATCTAACTGATCCAACTGAGCTACGCCTCCTTCTAAAGTCAGTCTTTATACTGCTGCTGTACTTTCTTTTCCAGGAAAAGTACCTTTTGTCCCCGGGCTTTACAAAATTTACTATAAGTAATTGAAATGTTTTGGTTTGCCATTCAGTAAAAAGTGTATTTCTCGAATTGATAATTGCTTTTAGTACGGCCAGGACGTACAAATTATTACACTAACCAAAGAGACCAAAAATAATAATGAACTGGAAAGTATTAGTACGGTATTGAGTTCTAGCAGTCTGAATAGGGTTAACTGCGCAAAAGTCACCTTTTGAAATGCTAAAGTAGTTACTGTTAGCGTTTTTCGAACGCCGATTATGAAAAAGTGCCAACTGGCCATGGGGTTTCTATTTAATTCCACGTTCTAAAGTTGAATGAGAATATGAAGTGGTTTTCCAACATCAAGTACCTGCTAAGTTTGAAACTTCCCTTGAACTTGAATTTCTTTGCAGAAGCAAGAAGCACAACCGAAAATGTTCGCGCCCCAGTCATCCGCTGAACGTGTTCCGTTGACAGTAGGACTAGACGATCACCCTGGTGTGCTGGAGAAACGCTCGAGCTCTGATGGACCGCCCGAAAGAGACTCTAGGAACGTCAGCAGGGAGGGCCCGTCACAGGGTTCGACTGCAAGTCCGCATACCAACGGGAACACAAGCGCAGGCGCAAGAGATAGACGGCTTAGTGTAGATAGCGTGGATGTTGCCGAGAAATAGCTGATTCGGGATATAAACATATATGAATATTAATTTAAGGAATATATAAAGGACGTTTTTGTACGAAACAACCACAAAATGTGGTGAGAACTTGAAACGGTCCAACTCCCCTTCCGGGGGAGTGGGCGGGGGTCACCCATATGAAACGAACTGGAAAGCTCGTCGGAAAACATTATTTTGAACCCGTAAATGGTACCACTCTGTTCGTGGCTCAAGATAATTAGGACTTACCATCCAAAAACGATTCCACTTTTGGTTATAATCAAAAGAACCAGGCAATAAAGATACAATATAAGTTTCATTTCAACTTCAATTTCAACATATGGATACTTTTTGTTCTTTAAACTTCTTTTGAATGTGTTGTTTGTTTTTGTGTACTTTAATCATAAACTTGTAAAGCCTCTACACTTCAGTTACTACAGTGATTTTAATAAAAATATTATTCTATTTTAATCGAACGAATGGCGATTTTATTAACCCTTAACGTCTTGGCCTTTTGGAGAAACACCACCGTTTTTATGGGGGTAGTTGGACCCCCATGATTTTCGAAATGGTTAGATAAAAGCTGGCTATATGCCATGCAAGCAGCTTTGGCCTAGCTGATTACTTTCCATGACAACAGTCGTTATATATAAGAACGGTTGTATGGAAGCAGTGATTGGACATCTTGGCCGCCATCTTGGATTTTTCGAAATTTATATTTTAGCAAATTTGCAGCAAATCTTTTTGAAATTAATAGAAATCATGTATTTATTGGCAGAAATAGGAAAATATTCAATAAAAATGAAACAATTGAAAATAGAACCCCCCCCCCTCCCCCCATAAACTTTTACTGGCCCCACTGTCGATTTGCTGGGTAAAATTTTCAATTTTCTAGTATTCATAAATGAAAATATTTTTTGCTTTTTCATTTCTCTTCGGTATCAAACCGAGGCATAAACAATAAGGTTGAGATGACCTCGATAACTCGGTAAAATGTCTCCGAGCCCCCCTCCCCCACCTCCACTACGGAGGTAACGTGGATGGTGGTATTACTGGCAATAGGGCTTACCAGCACGGTATAAGCTTGTGATTGGTCAAACAATGTCTTATATTTTTCCTTAACACTTTTTATGAAGTAATACTTGCTTTCTATGTACAGTAAATCCCATGCAATTAAAAGCACTTATAAGAGTTTGTAGGATCTGTTATTGGTTAAAAATATGACACTTATTTACAACAAAAACATTTCAAAATGATGGAGGGCTGCGTTTAGCTCAACACAATAAAAACTCGGTCCTCGATATATATGGATACATACCACAAAGTACAAACATTTTTGGATACTTTCTTAAATATAAAACTCATTGTGTAAAATGCATAAAATTATTTCCTATTTTCAAGAATACATTACTACAAGGTTTTCCTTTCAGTTTTTCGATAGTTTACCTTAACAAACTAAAAACCCGGTCCTCGATATATATGGAAACATAACACAAAGTGCAAACATTTTTGGATACTTTCTTAAATATAAAAACTCATTGTGTAAAATGCATAAAATTATTTCCGATTTTCAAGAATATATTACTACAAAGTTTTCCTTCCCGTTTTCAATAGTTGGGGTAACACGATCAGCTTCGGTTTAAAAACTATCTTAGCAAGGGTCGCACATGTCCATCTGGAGCAAACAAGGCTGAAATGGAGCGTAAAAAGAAAACGTTACGCTCGTTATTGTATTGAAACACAAGATATTAATTTTCATTGTATTCCAAAGCGAACTAAAACAGTTTAGTTTTAACGACCCTGTATTCCTAATGACAGTGTTTAAAACGTTACGAGTTAATACAACGTTTGCTCCCCCAACTCACTGTAATATATTAGCTTTACAGTTGAAATTTCGATTCTTGTCAAAAATAGAATGTAAAAAAAAAGGATTGAAGTTTCAATTTGAATCCTTTGTCAATCTCACATTTGCCTTTATCATATTATGGCGATGCTTCGTCTACTGCTGTTTCAAAAATGGTTAACTTGTGAAAAGCGTAATACGCAGATCGTAAAGCATGGTGGGAGCTCTGTTTTCGCAAATTGCGAAGCTGGTTTTGATCTTATTTATCAATATTACCTAGCTTAGTGCTTTGCTCGTTTCGTTTTGCTTCGCAACCAGTATAAAATACACAGGCCCCCAATAACTCCCCTCGTGAATAGTATTACCCTTTTCAGATGCAAACATTTTTGAAACAGCTGTATACTTAATAGCTGCACTACTACCTCAATATTGCAAACTCAAATATTGTTAATGTAAAAAAATACGTCTAAACTAACAAGCTGATGTTCGGTAAATTAAGTACATTCACTATTACGTTATCTTGTGCACTCCGTAATGTTGTATGTATTCAGGCCACGCCGACTTATCTTTGCCATGGGTTGGCGAACGGTGGAAACGGCACGACGTTTGGTGGCATAGGAAATGCTGGATGTGGCATCGGGGGCATTTGATGGCAAGGAAACGATGGTTGAAAATATGCATTGTTCACCGAGGAAAGTCCCCTGTCTGGGTGAGGAGAAATTGGTCTTTGATCCATGTTAGCATGTTCATTGGCCAACGATGGTCTTCTGTTCAATCCGACACCATCCGGTCTCTGGTTTTCTTGAAACCCAATTGGTGGCCCTTGATGTGAGTTATTCAGACCGACATTTTCATGTCTCTGGCCGTTTTGGCTGGGCAAAGGTAATGACTCGGTTCGTGTTGGTACTTTCTGTGAATTTGGACCCATGTTATTTGTACCGAAGCGTTGTGGGCTCTCATCTTGCTGGAATGATATTGGCTTTCTCTGATCTCCATCCGAGTGCTTCCCTGTGTTCATTTGATCAAACGAGTTTTTGCGAAATAAAAGTTGTTCAAGTTCTCCCCGAGGTAACAGACACGGTATTTCATGATGACTTCTTGGGTGTCCTTCACGATGACGTGAATCCGTCCTACGTTTTCTGTAATGCGTGGCGGTCTCTTTGTGAGAATAGTACTTGTGTTCTCTCTGTTTTCTGAACGACGGCGAGGATCGTCTGTTCTCTCTTCTCTTAGGAGGCGGCCTTGAATCTCGTGGATCTCTAGAGGGAGTTCTTGGTCGTTTTGATAAGGAAGAGTATTCTCGTGAATCCAGAGAAGACAATCTTTCGTTGCTTGGATGATTGAAATTTCGCCTGTGTTCTCTCTCTCTAGAAGGCGATCTATTCTCCCTACGATACGGAGATCTTTGGCTTCTCGGTCGGAATGAGCTTCTTTGGTCCGGGGAAGGTCGCCTATGTCCAAAAGCTGCTGGGAAGCGTTTTGAGTGTTGCGAGTAACGCAAAGGCGATGCTCTCTGTCTATGAACTGGTGAT
Organism: Parazoanthus atlanticus; assembly: GCA_025448195.2. NCBI lineage: Eukaryota > Metazoa > Cnidaria > Anthozoa > Zoantharia > Parazoanthidae > Parazoanthus > Parazoanthus atlanticus. Next base: position 12,601 of record JAOEHT020184954.1, on the reverse strand, counting down.
CTTGAACGCCGTTCTCTTTGGTATGGATGCACTTTGAATACGTAGGAACAAGGTCTGCTATTTGTACGATTATGAGATGTCTGATCCCTTTCCTCAACAAACCTTGGCTGGTCACGCACGCGCATGCGATTAATGTCGGCAGGACGTTGTTCTGGGACATATTTTTGTGGTGCACTATTTTGGTGGCGCACATGAGTTAACTTTACAATACGACGAGTTTTATTATTCACATGCTCTGCTGTCCTTGTCTTCTCGTCTTGACGTTTTGATAATTGCTTTTGATGTTTAGCTGACGTTTGACCTCGTGGGGACGTTTTCTTCGCGTCATTGTTACTTTTCTTTGTAATATCGCTTGAAGGTGGCGATGTCTGTCTACGTGTACGCTGGGGTGACTTTCCAACAGAAGACGAGACCTCGCTGCATTGATGGCTGCTCTCACATTCTTTTGTAGTCTTGATCAAAATCTTGACAGTCGACGAATCTTTAGCAGAGGATCCATCACATAACGATGAAGAAGCAATGTCGTCAATTTTAGTTGATTCGACACTTTGTGGTTTTGTACTCTCAACGACTTCCGCTTCGTCGTCTTCTTCAACCGCCTCTTTTTCGTGCTGTTCGTCTTCCTCTTCAACTTCCCCTTCTTCCCACTCTTCCACTGAAACTTCTCTTTTCTCCTCTTCTTCCCCCTGCTCTTCATCATCTTCTTCCAATTCCATTTCAGCTACTTCCTCTTGCTCTTCTGGGTCCGCCTCCCCTTCCTCTTCTTCCACTTCAGCTTCTTCCCCTTGTTCTTCACTGTCTTCTTCCTCACCTTCTTTTTCCTTTTCTTTATCCTCTTCTCCTTCACCAACTTCGTCTTGCTCTTCACTATCTTCTTCCTCTTTTTGCTCTTCATCATCTTCCACTTGTAGTTCGCCTTCTGCCTCTTCACCATCTCCTTCTGCTTCCCCATCTTCTTCCTCTTCCATTTCAACTTCTTCTAGTTCTGCTTCATTCTCGTCCACTTCTAATTCCCAATCTATTTCCTCTTCATGTTCCTCTTCCATTTCCATCTCATCCTCTATTTCCCCGCCTACTTCCTCTTCCTCTGGACTTTTGTCATAATCTTCAGGTTCCACATCCCCATCATCTTCGTTTAGTTTTCCTTCCATTTCAACTTCCTCTCTTTCCTCTTCTCCTTCCACTTCTCCTTTATTACTTTCGTCCACTTCTCCTTTACTACCTTCGTCCACTTCTCCTTTATTCCCTTCGTCCACTTCTCCTTCTTTCTCTTTTTCTTGCTCTTCGTGCGCGTTTTCTTCTTCCCTTTGCTCTTTTTTATCTTTCATATTCGCGCTTGCACTTTCATCTTCCTGCTTTTCTTGCTTTTCTTTTCCCACTTCATCTATTGCTTTCTCCCTTTCTTCTAACTCCACACCCTCCTTCACTCTATCTTCCTTTCTCTCACGTTCTTCAACTTTCTCGTCTTCTACAAATTCCCCTTCCTTTTTTACATCTTCCGCATTCACGCCCTTTCTCACTTCCTCCTTCCATTGCCTTTCTCCGACTTCTTCTTTCTCTTTTTCATCGTCGTGCAATTGCTGGGACACTTGCGATGCAGACGTCACCTCACAAAACTGTGGTGACGAATCTACTCCTCCACTATTAATGGTTGTAGTGTTCTTCATATTGGGCTGATCAGACTTGGGTGTCAAAAGTATGGCACTACTTTGCAGAGAGCAGTGTAATTTCTCAGTGTAGACAAGTGCTTCAGAAGTATCCGTTTTTCCACTTGCCTTCTTGATGCTGCTAGTTTGAAGACGTTTAACAGAGCTTTCTGGTGTGAACCTGTTCTGTTCAGGAAGATCGTTGCTGACAATTTTGTCTGTGTTTATTACATGATTATTTGTATGCTGTTGTACTTCTGGGTTTTCACTGCAATTGTGTTTTTCTTCGCCATAATGAGTGGGTTCATTGCCGTTGTTATTCGAAAGTACAGAAGATTCTTTATCGGTACACCCTTCAACTTCGTACTTCTTCAATCCGTTCTCACCCTTTTCGCAACTCTCCGGCGTTCCTTGCCCTTTCCTCTCAGTTACTAATAGCTCTGAAGATGATGAAACTGACGAGTCAGTTCTCACAGTCCCCTGGTGCTGCACTACCCTTGATTGAGCATCATGTTCTGTTTCAACAGCCTTCCTTCGTGGGTCGTCATTACCTATTTGGTTCTTAACTGTCATTTTTGCCTCGCACGTTCTCAGTTTGGTAGATGTATATACAGCTGATTTACCTTCCGGTATAAGCTGCATCGCTTCTTCTTGTTTAGCTTCTGATGATCGCAAGGTTTGCTGGCAAGACAATTTGTCTATGTAACATGGCTGGACTTCCTTTTCGCAGGTAACTTCCTGATTTGGTAACTCCAACTTTGCTGACGTGTCCATCCTCTCTAATTCTGCTGGTTCACGTAAAGATGGGAATACTTTAGGAAAGCCTCCCTCAAGAATTTGTTCAAATATATTTTGGGATCTCAAAGGTTCGTCTTTCGATGAAGAAAAGCTTTGGTTATTCACCCTATCAGCAAGGTCTTTCAACGTAAATCGTTTCTTTGTCTTGGCTTCTGATTCTGGCAGTAGCTTTCTCTTACTCGACAAAAACTCAGTACTTTGCCCACTGGATTCCGATGCTAAAACATTCGTAGCCGGTAATGAGTTTGATCGGATAAGTTTCAGCTTCATAAAGTTGTGATCGATATTTTCTGGATGTAAAGGTGGTTTTGCGAGATCTTGTTTCTTTAGCCCTGATGTTGTTTGTGTTTCAGCCGGTGGTGACTTTGCCCCGTCTGGCTGAGAAGACATTCCCTTACTCAGTTGCCTCCTCATTTCCATCGTTCGCTTAAGCTCGCTCATCTTGCTTGGTGAAATTTTGTTCTTATCTGCTGCCTTCCGGGGACTTGGTGGAGGTGTTTGTATTTTCCCTCCCAGACTAAGTGGCAGAGGTAGAGGTTCAATCAGTTTTAGTGAACGCTTAGGGTGCTGCTCCGCCACAACTTTCTCGTTCTTGTGTTGTGAAGAATTCAGTCTTGGTTTTTGTTGCAACATTTTATCAATAATGCTGTCTATTTCTCCACTTTGATTTGCACTACTTTCTGAGAAAGATTTTCTGAGAGTCCTACGAGAGCTTGAACTTGAGGACTGTGTTGAAAAACTAGTAGGCTTAGATCTCTGTACACTGACTGTACTCTTGCCTGACTGAAAAGAATTCCGTTTTGCAGTTTTTGGCATTGCTGTGGTCACTGATGCAAAAGATGACGAAATAACTGACTCATGTTTATCGTGGCTACTTGAGCTGGACTTATCCTTGGGAAGATGTGATTTTCGTAACGGCTCGGTTGCTTGAGTGGGTGTTGGTTTATGGACAGACGGAGCTCGCTCACAGAGTTTTGATTTCACTGAACTAGGAGGAGGGCAGTCACCCTTTGACGGAAAGAACAAGTTTTCAGCTTCTTGGGACAGTATAACACTTCTAGCACGCAATTTTGACGTTTTGAATTTCAGTGATCTTTCTCTTTTAGTGCTACAAGCTGTTTGTGTCTGCACATCATAATAAGCTCTTGTTGTCTTCTTCGAATAGCTTTGCTCTGTTGGTGATCTTGTTGAAGGCACCAAGCTCTTTCTGTCCAATTGTGTTATAGATCTTTGTTCTTTGCTATCTGCAGCTGTACTTTGTTCCCCTTGAATCTCTGTCTCCAGTGTAGCAGAATGAGTAGCTTCTTCATTAGAATGAAACGACTTGAGATGCCTAGAAAGATGATGACTTTCCCTGAATGATGAACTACAGAACTTGCACTGATAGGGCTTTTCACCAGTGTGGGTTAGAAAATGTCGCTTTAGATGGGTGATGTCTGCGAATTCGCGTGAACAATGATCACAGACAAGGGTTTCCTTACTCCTGCTTTTCTTCGAGTCATCAGAATCCATTTTCTTGCCTTCGCCATGGACATTTCGCAGATGTTTGTAAAGCTGGCTTGACTGAGAAAAGGCCCAACCGCACTCTGTACACTTGTAAGGTCGTTCACCTGTATGAGTACGAAGATGCTTTTTCATATCGCTGTTATCAAAAAATAACTTGTCACATTTAGTACATTTTATTGTTTTCCCAGTGTGCATAGCAGAGTGTCTTTGCAAACGGTACGAGTTAGCAAACCGTTTGTGACAAAGTTTGCATTCAAAATCACCGTTTCCCTCTCCATTCCTTCCGTGGTGCTTCTGGAAATGTCTTTTTAGCAGAACTGATAACTGAAATTCTTCACCGCAGTCCTCGCATTTGAATGTCTTCAATGAATGCGTTTCAAGGTGAGTTTTCAAATCGTCACTACTGCTAAATGACTTGTTACACGTGCTACAAAGATAAAGATCAACTTTGCCATCGCTATGTTTTCTGGCCTTGTGGACGCTAAGACAAATTTCCCTGGAGTAGGATTTGTCACAAAGATCACAAGCAAATGGTCTTTCACCAGTGTGGCGCCTCTGATGAGCAGTCAAATGAGTTAGTTCAGAAAATCTCTTGTCACATTCCTCACACTGGTATGGCTTATCATGTGTTCGCTTATGCCTTTCTAACTTATCGAGTGCATCAAAGGCTATGTCGCAATGAGGACAATTGAACTCTTTTTCTCCGGTATGGAATCGCTGCAAATGTTTGACAAGATTATTTGTTTCTGGGAACGTTTTCCCGCAGTGTTCACATGTTAAGGGATTTTCACCAGTGTGCTTTGAACGATGAACTGATAGCTTGCTCGCCGATTTAAATGCTTCGGGACAGTGCTCACATTTAAATGGTTTCTCAGTAGAATGCTTTTGCACGTGAATGTTGAGTTCACTGAGTGTTCCATACGATTTACTGCATTGTTCACAATGAAACTCCTTTGGTTCCACATGGCGTTGTTGGTGTTTTGTAAACGTGGCTTCATTCTTAAATGTTTTGCCACATTTCTCACAATTAAACTTGTCACTAGATGACTTCACCTCGTTAGTGTGTCTGCTTGCAGCGCTGTTCTCTCTCGTTCTTACAAGCTCATTTTCTTCGTTCCCTTGCTCCATTTCTGCTTCGTTCCTTTCATCATCTCGTTTTTCTTTTTGGTTTCTTTTCAATTTACCTTTATCTTTACCTTTAGCCTTATTTATGTTTTTCTTGATTTCGTTGGCTTTTTCATTCCCTTTCGGCTTCTTCTTAGATTTATCACGCGGTCGCATGTTGTGGGACAGTTCACCAGCTTCTAGCAGAGACTTTTGAAGCAAGGTATTTCTTACTCCATGCTGAGAAAGATGTCGAAGTAGATTTTTTGACTTTGAGAATGTTTTGTCGCAGTATTTACAGTGCAAAGGCTTTCGGCGTGGCTGATTACAATCGTGAATTTCAAAATCATTAGGGTTTGTGAAATCTCCACCACAGGATTCACAGTGAAGTACGTTCTCTTGAGAAGTAGCACAAACATGCTCTTGCAAAGTGATACAGGAATGTCGGGCAAGATCAGCGAAGTCCGGAAACGAGATTCCACAGTGCCGGCAGCGCAGAGGCATTTCACATGTATGTTCAAGTTGATGAAGCTCGAGACTTTCAGCTTCAACAAACGATTTACCACAGATATTACATTCGTGCTGTAAATCTGGATTCATCGGATGGTAATCACTTTCACCACCTGAAAAAGAAGTAGTGCATATGAGTTACGATTTAATGTGATTTTTCACTGACAAAGGCAAGTATTAATGTTTGCATATGTACGGTTGAAAGGTTATCTCAGTAAAGAACTGATTCGATGTTAGATAATGCCAAGATGCAGAAATTACATTTGTTGCTCTCAAATGAATTGACTTTGTAGTAAAGTTGAGGTTTTTGTTTATTTGATTAAATACTTCTGTCAAGGTTTAACCCTTTCACTCCCAGAAATGCCAAAATGATGAGTTAATTCTCATTACTTTTTCATATATTTTCTATTAATAGGTTGGGAGAATTTTATCTTTGATCTGAGATAGTTTGTGATGGATGATCAATTTTCATATTCTCAACATCAGTCAACTTATTTTATATTGATACTGTGAGGAGAAGATAGATGTTGATGGGAGTGACCATGATGGCCATGGGAGTGAAAGGGTTAAACTGTATATGTCACATTTGGGCTTTCTTCTTATTCAGGATCTTTACGGCATTCTAAGCTACGGGGTAAAAAAAGTTTGATTCAGATTTTTCTTCATGGCGAAATTAGCGATCAAACATGATAAGAATCACTTCCGGTTTCAAAATGACTGAGCATTAGGAAGAATGGGTCCGACAACCTACTGACGTCATAAAAGGAATTCGTCTCGGAAAGTGCTTGTGATTGCACTGGAACTGCATGTTCAGGGGTTGTATCTCGAGTGCTGCAAATTTTGTTTATTATTTCTGGACCAGTTTCCATAGAAAAAGTTTATAACGTTTCACAATGAATCCCTGATATGACGTCATGAGCGTTGTCGGGCCTATTCTTCCTTTTGCTCGGTCATTTTGAAACCGGAAGTGATTCTTATCATGTTTGATCGCTAATTTCTCCATGGAAAAAAAAATCCGAATCAAACTTTTCTTTTTACCACGTAGCTTAGAATGTCGTGAAGATCTTGAACACGAAAAAAACCCAAAGGTTAGGATGAGCTCAAAACATAATGCTTGTTTTGTATAATCAAAGTTTTTTTCCCACATATATGTTCAATTGAACGCATCCTAAGTAAGCGGAAATTAGATTCCTCAAACTTCAATTCTTCTAGTGGCATTAAAATTCCTCACTAGTTTTGCAAATCATTATCGGCAATTGTCTCAGGGAACTTGATGGAAGGCAGCCACGGCTGACCAATTCAGAGCACTGGCTGTAAATTGTACAGAACTGTTTTTCTTTTTGCCATTCCAGGTAGTTTTGTAAAACAGGGTTCATACACATTCGCATTTATGAAAATCCAGGACTACTTTTTGGAAATTTCTGAAATTTTGCCAGTCTGAGTATTTTGAAATCCCACCAAATAGAAATTCAAAGGTTTTGCTCAGCAGCAGTCAACAGAAAGTTAACGATTTAATAGAACATTGAAAATATAAAAACAACGATTTCAAAAATTCCAGAATTTCATTTCAATTTTCCACAAGTTCTCCAGGAGAGGTCTAAAATCAGAAACTTCCAGAAAGAAAATAAAACTCCAGTAATTCCAGGAGGCATACGTGACCTGTATATCATAGAATTCGTTCTTTCAAAGCTGGTTAAGTTTAAAATAACAATTTTGAATCTTACTTTCCATTGGGCTTGGTGACAAGGTCTGTCTCGGTGACTAGTTTCTTCAGCAGCTGTATTCTTGATGTCTGGGGTCCTGGGATCAAAGCTCGACACTTGCACTTCTCCCAGCAGTCACAATATGCTGTGGGGGACGTCTTCTTCAACCTGAGAAAGTCGGATTCAATAAGTCCCTGCATCAAAACATTGGGTGAACTGAACTTGTAAGAAGTATTATTACAAGCAACTGTACAACAAAGCCTTGTTGCTACCTGTTAACAACAACAACAACTTTGTAACTACAGATTTTTAATAACAAACGTTTTCGATCGCTTGATCTTCAGGTTTTAGGACCAAAACCTGAAGATGATCAAATGATCGAAAACATTTGTCTCCTGGTACATACGATGTTAACAATTTTCGTTGATTCATGTGCAATAAGTTGATAAACGTATTAATATGCTTTCACGTGCTGTAAATTTCTCAGATAGGGCATATTTTGTTTACCCATGGATACGATTTCTCATTTAAATACCTGCAACGGGTTTCTGGGAAAACAAAAACAATTGGAACAACTGCGGAGGATGAGAAAATAGAACCTACTTGCAGTCATGTCCTCTGTGACAAACTCTGGCACACTCCGTACAGCAGCACAGTGTTCCAGTCAGACCACATGTGCGGCACTCAAAGATGTCCTGATTGATATGTTCTGTGCCGGTCCAGGTGAAAGAGCAGGTATCATTACAACACAACACGTGAAGTGGTGATGCATCTAATGGACAGTCAGGAGGGCAAATCATTGACATAAGTGTGTGTCTGTCCACTTCACCATCTTCTTTCATGGCCAGTCGCTGGGCTGTCTCGAAGAGTGTAAGACCAGCAGTGTAAGCTCTCCCCCTGACAGCTGCCATAAAAGGTGTTCCACCATTCGCATCTCTGCAGATAAAACACGCGAATTGATCCAAAACATGTGAACTAATCCAAAACATGCCACACCATAATCTTACTGTATATTTTCCCGAGTATAAAACTAGGATAAAAATTGCATTGCTGAGGCACTACTTTTCCTCCATCCCCACTCCCACTCTCCACTAATAACAATCATTTGGCACATGAGCTGTAAAGAGTTTTAACTTAAAAAATCACATCAAGCTGAGGATTGCCTTCAATGGCATTTCCATACTAAGTACTGGTCTGTCTATCCGAGGTTCCAGTGCTCTTCATTCCTGCTACAGGCCAGATAAAACAGGAGCTGAACAAGACTGTGATAGAGTTGGACTGTTACATAACAGACTCTGTCACCTCAATCCCCACCCCACCCCACCCTAACCCGACAACCACCTCACCTTACCCCAACTCACTGCCCACAAATCACACTTCCTTGGCATGCATGAGATGTAACAAGAATGATGACAAGGGGGTGCATAACACGCTGAGGCAGTGTTGTGCCCACCCTTGCCAACATTACCACCTCCACCCCCACCCTCACCCCCACAAATCATACTTACTTGGCGGACATAAGCTGTAACAAGAATGGCAACAGAGTGGGGCTGTTACATAGCAGAGTGAGGCAGCGCTGTGCCCTGCTTGGTCGGTCTGTGGGTTCCACTGGTACAACTGATGGCGAGGCTGTGCTCGGCAGTGGAGCAGTGGGGGCAGCGGCAGGTGTAAGTGCACTGCCGTCATCTTCAACACTGTCAACTACAAAATGACATTGATAGTTTCAGGATAATCTTGAAGGCTACAATAATTTTCAAAGACCACAACCTCACTTTGAAATAACTTGCAGGAGTTTCCTAGGGGAAAAAAAGATGAAGACGAAGATGACGAAGAAGTCAAAGACGACGAAGAAGAAGAAGAAGACGAAGAAGAAGAAGATGAAGAAGAAGAAGACGAAGAAGAAGACGAAGACGAAGACGAAGATGAAGACGAAGACGAAGAAGAAGAAGAAGAAGAAGAAGAAGAAGACGAAGAAGAAGAAGAAGAAGAAGAAGAAGAAGAAGAAGGAGGAGGAGGAGAAGTAGTAGTAGTAGAAGCAGTAGTAATAGTAGTAGTAGTAGTAGTAGTAGTAGTGAAGTAGTAGTAGTAGTAGTAGTAGCAGTAGTAGTAGTAGTAGTAGTAGTAGTAGTAGAAGTAATAGTAGTAGTAGTGAAGTAGTAGTAGTAGTAGTAGCAGTAGTAGTAGTAGTAGTAGTAGTAGTAGTAGTAGTAGTAGTAGTAGTAATAGTAGAAGTAGTAGAAGTAAAGTAGAAGTAGAAGTAGTAGTAGGAGGAGGAGAAGAAGAAAAACTTTACCATATTTAGATGTTATATTTACAGATTAAACAAAAAAACTCAAGTCTAGGTAATTGTTACTTAAAATACATGTAACTAGAAAGCTTATCGAGCTGTGTCTTGAATTCTAAGAGTACTACGAACCCTTTCCTTACCTGGTGGGTCTGGGGGCCAGTGAAGGGTGGGGACAGGAGCATCATCATCACCATCCAATGCCGAGAGAGATGAGGAAGCCGACTGTGCTGCTGACACTGCCCTCTGCATCATCTGACGCACCCCTAACCGGCTATTTGAGCCACTGTTAGTAGGGGGTTCTGCTGTAGGCTCTGAATTGGTCACAACACAGAATAAAAATATTATTTTAATTAATTAATTAATTAATTTATTTATTTATTTATTTATTTATTTATTTATTCATTTATTTATTTAACAAACTTGTTTGGACTTAAATACGAAGGGGAATTTAAGAAATATAAAATGAAATTAATAAGATGAATTGGGTAAAGGTGAATGCAGCGAGATGCAAAAGGAAAAATACATACATACAATAACTACAATTCATAATGTGTGGTACTAGGACATATTCTGGAACTGCTCTATTCAATAATGTTGTAACATAAAAATATCTCTAAAGCTGTTGCAAAATCAGCAAAAAAGCCCTCGCATAGAAACGATGAACATCACATTTCAAGAAGACAGCATGTGAGAAATTCAAACTCAGGAATTAGTCAAACTAAGTCGCGTGCATTGTGAACAGAATTATCGATTCCTAACTTCCAATACGAACGGTTCTAGTTGTGAGCAAAGGTGTTTTTCAGCCAAACACAGCTCAAAGTGATGTGCTATGGTGTCTTCACACCCGCTGTTATCTAATTCCACTTAACGGAAACGCTTTCGGCCAAAAATGTTTTTCATCAACAGACTCACCAGAGTTGCTGCCACTTGATCGCACAGCAGCTGCTGCTGCTGCTACTGCAGCCGCCAAGGCATCAACTGCACCCTTGATAGAGTCTAACTTTGTACCGATGCCTGCTGCTGAATTTGTGCCTTTTGACGCATCACTCGTGTTTGACTGATCATGAGCAGAGACTGGGTAGCACATGGATACACTAGCATGGAGAATGTTCCTGTTACCATCACATCTCTCAAGAAGGGTTGCTTCCACCATGCCTGATACATCTGTTGAGAACACATTTTCACATATTACATGAAGTAAGATTTAGGACTCTGATGATGATCACACTGATCAAAGCATGCTTGTGTTCATATACTGATATTGCAGAGTTGTACAACAGAAAATAATTTATAATCTGAGAGGAATGTGAGGAAGTGTGGGTGGACTGGGTTTGAGATTGCTAGACTTGCCCCGGGTTGGTCTCATTCTCATTCAGCCACTGTATTTGCCTTGGTAGCTCAGTTTGTCGGAGCACCTGCCAAGTCAATAGGATGTCAAGGGGCAGATTTCCGCTTAGGCAGTTTGGTTTTTTCTTTCTCGCTTATTCTTTCACTTGTCTCTGGTTGCATCCTAGCATGTCAAAGTTAGTCTCTCTGACGATGATCTTGCACTGATCTAATCAAAACATGCTGCCTTGCAGTTTAACTCTCCCTACAAATGCCTACATATTACTCAAAAACCTGGTTGAGAGTGTCTAGACAAAAATAAACAACACATAATTTTGGTCTTTCTTTAACTTTTGCAAAATCAAATTGTTTGGTAAGATGGTACCAAATCCCCACCCCACTCCCCAAAGTTTTTTCCCACTTGTAGTGTTCAAATAACAAATTCAGAAAATGCCTTAGAACTGAACACAAAAAAAGTTGTGATGCAAATTCTCCCTACAGATCTGCGTACACTTACTGTAATAAGGTGGAGATAAATTGCATAATATAAACTGAACTGCAATTTATTAAATTAGAGCAGCTCTTTTGTTAATAACAAACTAAAGAAACTTCCTATAGCACTGACATTGCAGGAAAAAATATACAACTCAGTTGTGATATCAACTACATTGAGCAAAAACACCATCAATGGAATGTCTACATGTACATGTTGAACTTTACAGGAACTACTGTATTTTACATGCAAACTATGATAAATTTACCACATGACCATCCGAGAGCAATTGATTTGAACTACCATTGATAGGTATTCAGCTATAGAAATAGCTGAAACACTAATGAACACCAGAAACATCACAGCAGAATAATATTCATTTTTGTAAAAAGAAACATTTGGTTATAATCCGAGTGCTAGTTTTGGCAAAATTTTTTCCACATGAATGTTATCGTCTTAGACAGAAGAGACAACTTTAGTGTATACATGTAAAATAATGTCGAACCCCTTCAAGGCAAAATTTGCAAGACATTTTGTGTAGTTTTAAACAAATACTAGCTTCAGATGGCTTGCAGCTGAATAACAACAGAAAAACAGGACACGTAGGTCACAAAACCCAAGCAAACGTCTTGCAGGGAACAAAGTGCTGATCATACACTCACCACTGTCTGTCAAGTCAAGGAACTGCTTCACTGCATCAAAGTTACAGTCCAGAATATGTCCCATCAATCTTTGCTGCTATTATATGGACACAATTAACATTAATACACAACAGTTACAGATTGTCTGAATAGGCACAAACACTTTTTAAATACCTATTACAAATATTCAATGGATTACTTGCAACTACAGTGTGTTTATCCCAGAAAAATTTTCCTGTGCACATTGTCTCAAATAAGCTGTCAGGGTTGAACAGGATTTTTAGAGAAGCACTTGCTATGTCTCTCTTATATCCCTTTTGTTAAGATAGACACAATCTGTCAAAACAACCTGATTCTACTAAAAGTGGTGACCGTTAATCAAGGCTAGTAATGATCTAAAGAGGAACTGAGGAATTACTTCTGAAGTTTCTACATTACTCAAAGTTTTCTGTGAGGCTGATGAGCAAAACCGGTGTAAAACCGACAAGTTTCCTTGATAATTGGCCTCAGTGGTCTTGAACAAGCTACCGCCCCCTCCCCCCCCCCCCCAAGGGCTCATAAGAAATTCTAAATTAACCCTTAAACGG
>JAOEHT020184878.1:0-11449 GCA_025448195.2 Parazoanthus atlanticus | reverse complement strand
CTGAGGTAAACATTAAACTTCCGAGGTACGTGCTGTTTTGAAGGTCAACGAAGGTCATTCGCAGGATTTTCGTAGAATTTGCTGGCGCATGCGCATGTAATTAATGCTGGACCCATTTTTTTCCGGCGTGGGGCGCAGTCACCCGGAGCGCAGCGAAAGAGCGAAGAAAAAACGGGGACAGAACTGGACTAAAATTATCAAAGTAAGATACATTCAAAATTGGGAAAAGTACCCTCCAAAATATCGGTTACCATGGAAACAGGACACCCAGGGTAGTGTTGAAACACACTTAAAACGATTGCCTCTAAAATTTTAGGAAAAGTCGTGTAATTTGAGCTTTGAAATCCAAATTGTACTAAAGTTATGATGAAAAAACCCTTTGGCCTTGGACTGGATAGGGTTAACCCAATCTGCCATCAGGTTTCAAATACGTGTTGCCCGCCAACTGAAGCCCTAAAATTGTTCTACGCATGACTGGGAAACTGGCTTATTCGTGAAGATATTTGACCCAAGACAACTATTTTTCTCCATTCGCGGCTGCTGTAATTGCAAGTCTCTTAAAACAAACTGTGTTTTTATTATGTGGTTTTATCAGCAAGGGTTAGTATGGTGTCTTTTTCGCCGTAAAGTAAGGTGTCGAGCGTTAGCCCTTCGTCAGAGCCGACTGTTTGCTCTGATCATGGTTGGACGAAGGGCAAACGCACGAAACTCCAGCTTTACTCCTAACGTTACGGCGAAAAACATACCGTATCAACCGTAGTTGATCGGACTACATATTTAGCTCACTCGCCGACGCAAAAAAATGCCATGTTTTTTTGAAAACTAATCGTCTCTTGTGTTTGTATTAGCTGTGTTTTGTTCTTGCTAATTTCTCCTGCTCATTGAATTTTCTTTTCAATTTTGTAACTTGTCAAAGATAGGAGATGTATAACTTGCTCTGGGCTTTTTGCATGGAGGCAATGTTTTTGCGGATCTGAAATTACTAGTCAATCATAAATTATTTGTATTTTGGTTAAATCTTGCTTCTTCAAGTTTACTATGAAAGAAGAGAGAGAGAAAAGTAACGTGGTTTTTATGGCATCACTGTTACGTCAGTTGTATGACTCAACAGAGATTCCAACCCTTAGGAGGATCGAGTTTCTAGGGGGTTCGGGGGCATGGGCCCCCAGAAAATCAGTTTTGATAATCTAGGTTCCATAAGATGCCATTTCTACACACAAAACAAACATGGAACACGAGATCGACCCTCACCACAACTCACAAGCTACTGAAAGGGGAAAGGAAGGCAATCAACGACATAGCTAAGAGACAACAGAAAAAAACGACAAAAGAAAAAAACGTGCAAAAAGACACTTGAAGTGAAGAAAAACATTTCGTTCTTGCATTAACGAAAAATAACAAGGGGAGATTGGCAGGGGCGTCGCCAGGAATTTTGAAAGGGGGTTCGTATTTGCGATGCCCGAAGGGCCGAGCTCTTGGGGGATCCGGGGCATGCTCCCCCGGAAAAATGTTTAAGATTTAAACTTTCTGTGATGCATTTTCAAGGGATTTGGGCAGTGATTTTGTTTCATCTGATGATGCTGGTAAAAGCTTCTTAAATGAGTATATTATGTGATGCGAGAAATGAAGATGGCTGAAAATGTTCTTGGGATAGAAGATAAGGTAGTTAGTTATACTCAAGTTTTTTCTTGCAAGCTTTTATCCAGTTCTTAGTAAGAGTCCATGCAAAGGTTCACATACCTGTAACATCTATCAGTCTAATGTTCGCAAGTGTTCACAAGGCCGTTTGCCGTTTGGAAAACAATAATAGCTTTATTTTTGCAGATTCCTCATGATTATCCCAATAGCATAACACATGATATATTGCCCGTTATATACAACTGTTCATGAACTCTTTCCGTTTGAATCGGACCCGCTTGAATCTCAAACTCGAAGTACTGTCGCACGCACGCAAGGCCTTGGCAAGAGAATCTGGCTGATCATTGGGTGGTGTCATCTCCCATTTGCGCTTCCAGCACGCCAGTTCGATTTCCAAAAGATGAGAATTCGGTAAATCATTGTTGAGCATATCAACTATGTCTCGTATGTCTTTTCCTCAATAGCAATTTTTGAGTCACAAAAGGTACAAGCCACAGCAGCTTTGCCGCTCTTCGAGTGGTGGCGCTAAACCTTGTTTCCATCTCGGTCACAATGCAGTCCAGCAGTGGAATGGCAATGGTACGACGATAGTACTCCTCTGGATTATCAGCAGGTGTGTTGGCACGGTGTATCTGACGACTAGCTGTGCGAGGAAGGCTGAGTCTCGCATCAAATTTATGTGCTATTTCAATAGCTCTTTCAAAGATCTTGCGAACTCGGTTTCCACATTTTTCCAAATTTCTTTCACGTCAGCTACTATTTCAGATATCTCCTGGTATGCCTTCAAAATGTCGATTGCACGTTCTTGAAGATGAATTGTCACACCAGGTAGGGGATGGAGTAGGTAGTAGAGTGATACCGGGCCAACGGTGAAACCGAAGTCTGTCAGGGCGTTGATCAAAAGCGTAGCTTTCTTTTTGGACTCCAAGTCCCAGGCAGTTGTATACTCTTCGTCAAAAGCTTGAAGATCAGGGTGTGTGCAAGGGAATCGATGTTGTTTTTAACATCAGCAATTTTTATTGATCAAAGCCACTTGCTTTCCCTGATTTAAAGCTGGTCGCAATTTCTTTCACCTCATTTGTTGTAACTGGTTCAAGAAAAACTGTATCAAAAATCCTATTTTTAAGAAAAGTTTCGTGTGAAATTCCTGAGTCAGGTAATTTATTTGCTAGACTTGGGCCAATGTTGTTGCAATTTCTATAGATCATTAATCTATCGTTCGTTGTATATAAAAGATGACGGCATCTTTCATCTTGTTTTCCGCTTGTTAATAATTTCATTGAAAAGCTTCCACGTTTCTTTAAGATTGCCTTTGGCAGTTTCAAATTTGTAATAATTTGCGTTTAGATATTTTCAATAAATGGCTTAACTTATCTTTATATTTCTTGTACTTAACTTTATTAATTTGAGAGGGATTTTTTTAAGAGAGTTTTATAGAGCTTACACTTCGTTTTTCTCGATTTCAGGAGCCCTTTGGTAATCCACGGTTTGCTGTACAATTTAGCTTGATTATAAGTTGTTTTTTTTTTAAGGAAAGCAGTCCGCGTATATTTCTTTATATGCTGTAGTAAAGTTGTTATATGCTGTATTCGGATCTTCCGATTTGTAAACTTTATCCCAGAAGTAGTTCATTAATTGGTTTTTAAAGATTTTTTTTGTCTTTGCATTTATGAGCCTTCGATAAACGTTACGCTTAGGGCTGGTAACGTCTACTTCAGACTGGTATAAAAGAGCAAAAACTGGAAGATGGTCAGAGATGTCTGTGAACAGAAGGCCGCTCTTTGATTCATTAGGGAAATGGTTAGTGAAAATGTTATCGATGAGCGTAGCAGAATGAGCTGTTATTCTGGTTGTTGGTCTATTGATGAGTGGCAGAAAGCAGTTAGTGAACATGTTATCTAACAAATCATTTGTACGAGAATGTTGTTGGTATTTTAGCAGATCTATATTAAAATCTCCCATTAGATAACAGGGTTTTTGTTCCTTTGATAATTTTCCTAATAGTTCATTGATTTTCAGTGTAGAGTCCGAGGTATTTGTCCCTGGAGATCTGTAGATAGTTCCAAAAATAATTTTACTTTGGTTTGGTCTTTCTATTTCTATGAAGATTGATTCTAGCACGATGTGGACTGCTTGGGCTATTCTCATCAACACTTTTCGGTATTGACTGTACCTTGCTTGTTTATCCTTGTCCACCAAAAGAGGAAGTGTCCCTTGTGGCCTTTGAATCCGTGAAATTACATTTTCTGCGTCAAAAACGGCTTGTAATGGTAGTATCGATTCTGACAATGATTTCTCTCCTCCTTTATATTTGACCAGATGCCGTAACCTCTGTTCACAAGACACTGCAGGGATTTTTGTTTCTCCCATAGTAAAACAAAAAGAGCACATGACACGCAAAAGATCGACTCACAATCTGGACTATATCTAAAATAATTATCAAGATAATTGAGCTTGCACCGCTTCTTACAATCGTACTGCTGAGTTGTGGGAAACTGGAACTTTTCATCTGGTTCATAATTATTTACCAAGATTTGATACTTTTCCGCATCAGACATAGCTTGGATGATTCTACAATAGAGCTCGCCATCTGAAAATCAGACTGAGTTTTTCCAGAAAGCAAGATCTTGCCGATATCATAAACTAAATTAGGGTTCTCTCTAGACGTGATGTTGAGTGGAGCTGCTGAAGAGTCATCGATCGTGGATGCTTGTTTGTCACTGACGCTATCACTTGCACTGATTGACTGCTCAGGAAATGTTAGTATTTCTTCTGCTCCCGGTCTCCCATACATTTTCTTATATCATAAATCGGATTCCAATACATTTCCTCATATTTCAATTATTTGATCGATCACGGTGCTGACAATAATACGCACATGTAGCTTGGGCAACCTGTGCTCCGATTTTAAATTTGCAGATATACTACAAATAGGGTCAGTCTCGTCTACTATTCAAAAACATTGTCACTGCCATTTGATTTGTGTAATTAACAAGTCAATAATTCAGTACAATCTGAATCATTAAGTAATAGCCTGTTCACAGTAGAGTATTGTCTGTCACGATATGCGATATGCGGATGCTACTTGCCAATAGCCCATTTCCGAATAACGCTCCACTGCCGACAAACAAAAGCATCGAGTGGAGGCCAAGTGCTCAAAAATACAACAAATGTATGAAAAGTGAGCACCTAGCCTCGACTTGAAGGTTTTGTTTGCGAGCAGTGGAGCGTAATTCGGAAATGGGCTATTCGTTTATTCTGAATAAAGATACTATGTCATTTGACACTCTACTACAGTAAATGCACAGCTATTGACTTGTGGATGAAATTATTTATCAATTAAATCGTCCGAGAAACGGTCGTTTAAACTAAAAATCGTTGGCACTGAGTTGACTCTGACAGACTGTGGGCTAATGTCGAAGATTTCCTCAGAATCAAATGGTGTGAATTAGATCACTGGCTGTCATGTAAATTGCTAAAACTCGGTCACGGTACATTTTGTGTATATTTTCTCAAGTCTTAACTGACCTTTCTCGGTCCCAGTATTGTCTGGTTCACGTTGGAAAAACTTTCTAATATCTGAAATCATTAATCACGGGTAGAAATGACAGCAATATCGTAACTGTACACCAACAGTTCAGCCTCAGTCTATGCCGGGAACGACGCGTGACAATTGAAGATTCACCGCTGATTATAATATTCGTATTAAGTAACAACCAGCTCTAGGTTCGCGAATATTCAATATGCTATTAATATAAAGTAACAAATTACACAGCACAAACTCCCAATATATATCTTTTGACACCATCACTTTAGTTGTCAGCACAGCGGAAAAATGATCCGATGTGCAATCAGGTTCTCAGATCAGAATGACATGTCAAGGTTTATAGTGTTTCATTTCCTGTACATACAGTTTTTGTCACCGTGGAAACATCGTCATCACGTGACCCAGCTGATCTTGACGTCCTTTTTACTACACCATGAGT
This sequence comes from Parazoanthus atlanticus, assembly GCA_025448195.2. Lineage (NCBI taxonomy): Eukaryota > Metazoa > Cnidaria > Anthozoa > Zoantharia > Parazoanthidae > Parazoanthus > Parazoanthus atlanticus. The sequence goes on along the minus strand of JAOEHT020184878.1, from coordinate 5,825 downwards.
GACGAACGCTCCTCAGCAGGACGGAAAGGGGCTCTTCTGACGAGAGAAGTAGTGACGAGCCGCCCCGGAAACTACACGTCCAGGAGGTTGAACAAACGGATGGTAAGTGGAAGAAATTGAAATTCAGTGTAGAGTGAAGGTTTTAAATCCCTTATGAAATTAACTTGCAAGGGTTTGTCGCACTTTAATTTTTTCCTTGCACTTCACTGTAATTTCTGTTCATATATCTTAAAATTACAGTCTCTTCGATGACTTGGAGATTACCATGATAAAATAAAAGATCTTAATTTGTTGAGTTGTCTAGCGCATATCGCGAGAGGCAGGATTTCCATTTATGATAAATATTCTCCATTTTAGTTTTAGTTATCTCCAACTTCAGAAATTTATAATCTCATATGCATGGCGGGTGGACAATATATTTTGTGAATAAATTTACTTCCGTGGTATGTTGTATTGAGTTATACAGGCATGAGGCTGAGAAGTTCAGCCCGAAAAGTGAACATTTCGTCGAGGGCAAATGAGAGAATTAAAGGACAATTTGGAAGCTGAGGGACTGTATAAACTCAATATAACATACCGCGTAAGTAGTTCATTCACTTTAAATATGATTCAACAATAATTTTTCATTAGAGACAACCAACACTCTACAGTTGACGCATGCGTATGAAGTTTCATTGATCTGTTAACAAAACCTGAATGTCCTCTAGACGATATGATGAGGTGATACAGTTGATGATGGTTTTATTCAGTAGTTTATAATCAAAATTTACTTGGAAACCATTGCTCTTCCAAAACAAGTCAAAAGGTTATTTGGGCAACGTCGGGCTAAGATGTTTTAGGCAACTTTGGTTCAGGAAGAGTGTTTTGAAAAATCTTGAAGCGGACGTCTTTGAACTGTCGAACGATGAATAATGTAAAAGCCCAAACCAGTTTGTTTTCCGATTCAAAGTTTAATAACAATACTCGGCCGTGTTTTACAGTTGTAACTACAAACTTCAGTAAATCTCTTGTTCTTAAATAATGTCTACAAACGGATTCGAAAACCTGAATAAACTCGGTCTTCTTTCATGTTGAGTATGACTTTTACAGTTCACTCGAACAAAAACTTTCCGGCAGAGACTTACTATAACTAAAACATTTCACAACTTGCTGCTTACCTAATTTTGCCGCTGTCATTGCATTATCTTCTGAAACTTCTCTCTAAGAATTCTTTACAGTGATGGTCTTGAGAAAAGAATAACTAATAGCAAGGTTCAACAGTGCATTGATTCCAATCCGTTGTTTGAAGTTTGCTCAAAATGGCGGTTGAAGCTGCCCTTGACAAGCCTCGATTTCAGATCAAGAAAAGTAGTGATTGGATTAATTGGAATGAACTTTACAGGAAACGGGAGTTTTGGAAGTCCAGAATAAAGTAAACATTGCAATAAAATATAGGAAAATCTACTTCCCTAGCAAAACTCTCTACGCCACAGATATCTGCTCTGTTGTATTCGCTGATATTTGCCCTGCGAAGGTTATCACGTGATCGAATCTAACCAATAGTAGTGCACGATTTGACGGCAGTAAAAATTATTGTTGAATTATAATCGCTGATATTTACCTTGGGAAGAAAATCACGTGGTTGACTCTAACCTAATACTGTATGTATTATTGTTGAATTCTAATTGCAGATATTGGCCCTGCGAAAAATATATCATGTGATAGAATCTAGCAACTAGTGACACATCTTCGAGAAATTTGCTAAAACATGCCTTTAAAATTCCTGTAAACGTAGTTTATAGGTTTCACCTCTTTATCTTCAAAAATTGATGAGTTTACTCTTAACATGGAATCGTGTGTTGCAGGAAGAAATGTGGGACGATGGCTCAGTCGAGATTGTTAAATTTCAGTCCCAGTCAAACGTTACTTCTGACGAAGAAACACTAGCTAATGCTTTCAAGCTTCCAAAACGACTGGAGAACATAGTTTCAGCCCAGGTGATGAAATATGAGCTAACTATGGAAAATTACAAACGGGTGCTCCATCAGCTTCTATTTGCCGAGGAAATGTTTATGCGCAAGCAACTGTCCAGGTAAGTACTGCGGTAACTCGTGGATCTTTGTTTTGCCCCTGTTTTCATTATAGCTATGCGACCTTCGAAAGCAAATCTCTTGTTTGGGCTTCTGGAAAAGTCGGAAAAGCACGAACCAAGCTTGTGAACTTGCAAAAGAAGAAGAAAGATAAACAAAAGGTAAATGTTCGTCCACTGTGAAGAGTTATTCACCTAAATTTTTATTGGAAAAAGTTACACACTTCATACTTTACTGTAAAATTGGATTTGGAGACGCAATCCTAAAAATCGGACCAATGGTACACTCTTTTCTTTATATAAGATCTGCCAACTTGTACATTTGTGGTTGGAACAGTACCGCCGGGCTTTCTTTGAAATAAGATTTGATTGACGGCAGCCCAAAACAAGGTGATGCACTCTTTTCTTTATATACGATCTGCCGACTTGTACATTCGTAGTTAGAACAGTACAGCCCTATAACCACTGGAAGGTGCAGCTCTGTTTGAAATAAGATTTGATCGACGACAGCACAAAACAAGGTGGTACACTTTTTTTCTTTATTTAAGATCTGCCGACTTGCACTTTTGTCGTTAGAACAGTACCGCCTTATAAGCATCGGAAGGTGCAGCTCTGTTTATATTAAGATTTGATTGACGGCAGCACAAAACAAGCTTCAGAGCGACAAGAACATCTCAAGGGTTGCATAGCAACATGGTTCGCACGGGCCTTGAAAAGTCCTTGAAAATGAACCTACTCCTTGAAAAGTCCTTGAACTTTGAAATACCGATCTTTGTCTTTGAAAAGTCCTTGAATTTCTTCAAAAACTCCTTGAATATTTGTAAATATCCATGAATTTCTGTTTATGGTAAACAATCACTGATGTTTTATTTTTCATAAAAACAATCGAATAAAGTCTTTGGCATTTTTTACTTTCAAATATACTACCGGACAGGCCCAGTTCAAACTCGTTCTCAGTGTCTTCTGGGTAATTTCCAAGACGGCGGTTGGGTCTGGCAAACATTGACCAAATGGTCACTGTACTGCGCGCGATCGTGCGAACAATCATGAAGGGACAGAAAGGTCAGTGCAGTTTACAATTCCAAGTCGGAAATAAATGCACAGTACAAAGACTGGATTTCAGTATGTAAAGGAGAAAAAAAGAAACCTTTATGTAGATAGTGTGATTGCACTTTGTAAGTGACCTGAAATTGTTCCTTGAAATCACACATGAAGAGTGCAAAAAACGGGAATATTGCCATTTCCAGAATCAATTAAACAAACAACAACTGTACCTGATTTCTTCGACTTCGTCGGAAACTTAAAAACTGAAAGATTAAAAGTAGACAATAGAAATGTCGACTGATTTATGGTGCACGTGGTGGAAATTTAATTCCTCTTCTCAAAGTGTTAAATGTCCTTGAAAAGTCCTTGAATTTTTTTCCCAAAATACCTGTATGAACCATGAATTAGCAACAATAAGAGTGAAGTGAACTGAGTAATATGTAAGCGCCTCTGGAAATTTTTAAGTCTAAGATCTAGAAAAATCTGAAAAGAAACTTAAAATGGATTTATTTTGTAGAGAAATTATGGTACTTACCTACGGACATATATTGTTGCCTTTCTTTATAGAAAATGAATAAGAATGACTGACTACATGAGCTGTTTGAAGAGTAGTTTAATGTCTCAAGCATGAAATTGTTAATGTAAAGTTAGAACATCTTCTTTGTAATGATAAAAGTTGTCTCAAAAAGTTTTACCGTTTGTATTCATGTACATGCACATTTTACCCTTAATCAGGAATAGAAGTACAATTGAAATTTGTAATTAAGTTTGGATAGAAAAGACTATCTAATTAATAATGGTAATTGAACTTAGTGGAGTGCAAATTTGGTATGAAATCAGACGTGTGATTTCAAAATCGAACGAGCGCGCAGTATGATTTCACAAGTATGATTTCAATCCAAAATTGCATGATACGAAGTTCAATTATCAATTAATTATATCCAGTAATTATATAATTATAGTAGTTATATAAAACGACACCTATTAGCCTAGGAGATAATATGTTTTCGTTATGGGTTGCTTTACATTTTTTATTACATATTAAATATTGTAAGTCATATATTAACTAATCTATTCATTAATTATCCCCATTATAAATTCAAAGGTGGTTTCTGCATTCTGATTGGTTCCCAAGAGCAGTGATTACATAATTTATCATAAAAATTACAATTTCCTCAAATCTGATTGGTTTATTAATCTCTCTATTATTCATTAATTTGTTTGTCCACTGTCCGATTACACTGAGCCTGTTATCGGATACTATCCAATTACAAGCTGGTTATCGGACACCTGAATGAACCAATCACAATCTGACTTTTTGGCTCACGAGCCAATCACAAGTAAGTAAATAATCACCATGACAATGACAAGCAAGCAAAATGGAAGATTCTTCTCCTGCCTATAATTTCATTTCTTTGAATAGCAGTGAGTTCTACTCAAAGCAGATTGACATGGCAATGGGCAGGACTTGAACAAAACTCTGCGTAGTTTCTCTTTTTTTCTCGGAAATTGTAATATTTATGATAAATTGGTAAATAGGAATTCGTTTCGTCCAATTTTGTCTGTAATCATATTCGTGATAAACAAATTGGACTCCTTCGCGGTCGTCCAATTTTGTTATCATTCATATGATTACAAACCGAACTGGACTCCAGTCAGTCCTATTAACATTACTTATCCTGAAGCCCGTTATTTAATATACACCCACAAAAGGTCGCAACTAACGTGTTCAACATTGTTGTAATATGTTTTATATTTTTAAAATTACACAAGAAAATACATACGCGCGTCGACTCAAATCTTTTTCAAAGGTTGCGTCAATCAATTGACTGTACCAAAAAAGATGGTGGCTGTGCATTTTACCACAATACCTTGCAAACCTAACACAGCCAGCAGGCATAGAGAAAGCCATATACTTTCGCGATATTCATCCCTGTACAGTAAAATCGTTGTATATTTTGGTTTGAAGTTTTTATAACATTTTTGTGCGTTTTTCTGAGCATTTTTAAGATTTTTTTGTGCTAAGAATTATGGCTAAATGTACCAGTCGCCATCTTCTTTGGTAGGTCAATTATATGAATTTTCAGTGACAAAAACTCGATCTGAAGAGAACTTAAATATAACTTGAGATGAAAAAATGTTGAGGTTATCACATCACTTACCTAAATATAAGGAGCAACATTAGAACTGTGTGCAAACCAAATAACAACACAATAACTTTTAAATTACAATCTCAACAAAATTTAAAACTTGAATTTTGTAAGTATTTCAAACCTTATTTCTTCATCCATCTGTATTTACTTGTACTATATTTAATTGTTTTTCTCCAGTTACATGGACAGCAAGATGATAATGAGTATGCAACACCCGAAACTATCAGATGATCACAATAAACAATGTCTGGAGCCAACAAGCTGTTTGGTTGATGAAATTTAACAAAGGTTTAAGAAGCAGACTCAGCAGGCAACTCGCCTGTCTATGAGTGAAACAAATGAAGGACCTTGGGATTAGAGATCACAGACAAGGACCTTGGAAGAAGAGCACAAGGATACCCTCCCCCAAAAATAATTCCTTGGTGCCCTTTGCTTTGTACCTTTCATTGGTAGATTTCCACTCAAATTTGTAAAACTGTTTCACAAAGACTGCAAATTTGAATTATTTCATTTTCCTTTGAAATCCAAAGCAATGTAATATAAAAATTGAATTGTGTCAT
>JAOEHT020184809.1:0-11452 GCA_025448195.2 Parazoanthus atlanticus | reverse complement strand
TTAGTATCCGAGGAAAAGGATAATTCGATTTGTGCTGAACAGAAAATAATTACTCATTCTTCAAGTACCTCATATCGAAAATAACAAATAAGTATCATCAATAAATGGATAGTTGATTATGTCTCAAAACACAATTCCAATTTAAATAGAATACCACAACAATTTCAAGCTATAAAAAGCTTTCAAAATCATTGATCTATACATAAATAAATAACTTGATATCTCTTAAATGAACAACAACTTTAAAGTGATTGTACACAACAGCAATACCAATAGGGACATTTGCATGATGGCATCAGTTTACTGCAATATACAACTACCAGAATGCTTTACTTTTTTCCCCTAATGAGGACAATAGAACAATTGGCACTATTTATCTTACAAAAAGTGGTCAAAGCATTCTGGTAGTTGTAGTTCATGATGTCCTACTATACACAACAGCTTAACTCGTCGCACCCACAAATGTTATGAGGTACTGTATTGCAAGACCCAGGTCTTATAAAGCCCTACCTGTCTGAATTTTAGTAAATTTTAATATTGTTGTAACTACCAATGTCAGCAGACTTTTCAGAAACACTTTGTGTCCACCAGCATTTGTTATAAAGCTTTAGGTTAAAGTCTATTAATACGTTTTGTGTTGTGTGTACATATCAAGTTAGTCACATGTGACAATGATCTGAGTGAGCTTTTATTCCACAGGAAGTATGCCGATGATCATTTACTAAATGAAATACAAGATCCCAGGTCAGATGATGATATTGACCTGTCTGGTAAGTACCAGTACTTGTATGAAACTTGGCCAAGCTATAGTGTAAGAACTCAGCTGGCCACCATAAAAACGTGCAAGTATGATGTAAGTGACTTTGTATGAAATGTTAAGCTCTCCCAAGGATTATGAAGAGATAATAGGAATAATGTAAGGAGAGTTGAGTACTTGATCACAAGTCACTTACGATGTTTTTGCACTAGTGTCTTCCATTGGGGAGGAATTCTGAATAATGCAACACCGCAAAAAAATAAAATAAACACTGCATCACAAGAAACAGCAGCACTGCAAATAATTTGCAAATAATTCATTTCATTGAACATCATAGGTTTAAAAACACAAACATTGCACTCCGTAGGGTTTGATGGGATTTTATTCACCAAAATACCGCACTTAAAACTGAGCAATACCACAACACTGCGAACCCCAATGTCCCCCTCTGGACACCTTCTTGGGATTTTCAGGCTGTTGTTATGCAAGAGGTTTAGATAAATTGATAGAACCATACTGGAAAACAGTTTACATACTGTAATAAAATTATATTATAAAATGAACAAGAATCATGCTAAAACTGTGAAAGTGGCTGAATATTAACTTGTAAATTATTTTGGGCCTGACCTATTGACCAAGACCTGGTTTTTATGGAAGCAATGAATTCACATTAATTTGTGCATATTCAACATACCAGACTGAAATTTGAATTAATTCTTTATATGTACATATATGATATTTCAAAATCTTAATAGGGGGTTTGTATCATAAATATTAGAACTGGCCCATTTTGCAAACACTTAACCCTTTCAACCCCAAACACAACATATGATGTGTTACTAACTTCTCTCAACCTGTCTTCATACTTTGCTTTTAAACAAGTTGGGAGAAATAAGTAACTCATCTTTGAGTGGTTGCTGCATGTGATCATCTCTTAAATTCTCATAACAAAATGAATAGTTTGTATTGATGTTGTAAGGAGAAGATAGATGTTGCTCGGGCTGAAAGGGTTAACTTATACAAATAACCAACATGTAATTATTTTATGTTTTATCACAGATATAAGCAACGATCTGAACAGTCCAAGGAATAGCAGACAGTCAGGAAGACTTGGCGGTGCTAATAATTCTGCTACATCGCAGTTTGGCAGGTTAGTGACTATGTCTTGGGGATGGGAAGGGGGACATGGGAAGAGGGAGGGGTATGCGTGTACTAGGTACCTTGAGTAAAATAGTACATCCATGTTTAACTTTTAACAAACTGAATTGGCATCCTAAGACCCCATGCGATTGTTCAAAGCATAAGCTTTGACTCTCCCAGCCCTAAACTCACCATATGACATATTGCTGAATTCTCCTAAATTGTCTCTATAGTTTCCTTGTAAACAGGTTGGGAGAATTTTGTTTTTCATCTTTGATAAATTGCTGTGTATGATCAGTTACTTTATTCTCATTACCAAATGACTTATTTTGTGTGGCTAATGTTAGGAGAATTTACATGCTGATTAACTGACTGGTGCTGAAAAGGTTAACTTATAATTTTTTTTATAGTGCACATACATGTAACCTGAGAAAGTCCAAGGTGCATTTTACAAAGTTAGTGTTTTTACAAAATCTAGAACTAATGAAAATTATAGAAAATCAACATTTGGACTTGGCAATGTGTAAGATTTAACTTGAAAAATATTGTTCAAAGAATGCAATCACTTGTATGTGGGAAAGTGTGAGACTATGTAAGATTATGTAAACAGGAGTTTTTTTTATGAGTGTTTGTCTTACTTTGCAGGCAAAGCAGACCCAACAGACATCACTACAGTGCTGATGTTGCTGTCAATGTGAATATATGATGCTGTTTCACGCCAACATGGCTTAGTGATAAACTGTATTAATGACTACTGTATATGTTAGGTGTACCAGTTTAACATGTCATCAGCTAAAATATGCTACTACTGGGGTATTTAGAATATAATAATATTAAAATTAATAATAAGATACATTTTCAAATGGGGGAAAACAAGAAATAATTAAAGGCTAGTTTTTTCTACTTTTTAAATTTCAAAAATGTTAATAAGTAAAATGAATATGATGATTCTCACTTTTTGTAAAGAAAATTCTCAAGTATTAATTTATGAGACAAACTTTTGTCAAGGTGGAATTCTGGAGGTTCTGTGCAAACAAGGAGGTTCATATTTATCACTAAGAACAGTCCTGAATGAATGTATATTTAGGTTTACATATTTTCATAATCTGGACAATGCATAGAGGATAATTACGGTATTACATGGTGGCATGGAGATATAGATGTTGCATGTTTTGCATGAGAAAATGTAATTCAAAAAACAAAAAGTGCTCAATGTGATGTTCTTTTTATTATAGAGACAAAATACACGAATTTTCAAAAAAATGTTTTCAGAAAAGCTTCCGGGAAATTTGAAAAATTTTTGAAAAATGAAATCACACCTGTAGTTAGGGCATGAGAATACATCGCTGTTTATTTTCCAAGATTTTCTAGTAAAATACCCAGGTGTGTAGATTAAACTTTTTAACTTGATCTGTCTTGGTTTGGTGGAGAAAACAGCCCACTGTTTATAAATCACTGCAAAACCAAAATTGTTAGTAAGAATACTTCAGTACTGGTACATGTAATACATGTGGTATCTCTTAATTTTGGTGAACTTGTCATTATTTTATTTACGGCATATGCGATGGCACAAATTAACTTTAAGTCAACACCATCTTGGGGTTGTGTACATAAAGTCATCTTTAATTTTTTAGGGACATCAGAAAGCTACATGTACCTTTTTAAAGGTGTTAGAATACCTCTTCTGCCCAAAACATGACATATGATGTGTTGCTAAATTCTCTTAACCCAAGTCCATACTTTCCTTCTAAATAAGTTGGGAGAAATATATAATTCATCTTGGTGAGATTGCTGTGTGTGAGTGATCAGCTCGTTAAACCTCCTAACAAAATAACTTGTTTTGCATTGGTATTGTAAGGAGAAGATGGATGTTGATAAATTGGCTTGGGCTGAAAGGGTTAAAGGTGGCAGGAAAATCAAACTAAGATGGATCAAATTTGGGGAAAAACAAGGGTTTGCTCAGTACTTGAAAGCCCTTGAATTTGTTTTTCATTTTTCAAGTACTTGAAAACCCTTGAATTTAGACTTTGGCCCTGGAAGGTCCTTGAAAATAGCCCTATGGAGTATGCAATTGTATTTTTGTTGCTACAGTAACTTTTTTTGCTCAAAGATTTAAGACCGACAGTAAGAAAAGCAATCATCTGGTCAAAAACAAAATGCTTCTTTCATGTGTTAGATTTTTTCTTTGATAAGAATGAACTTAATAAGAACATTGAGGCTCAAATCACCTGAAAATAAGAACACAATAAGAACAAACTGAGGCTGAAAAAAATTCATTCAAAATTTCTATGAGTTTAATATAAGAACAAGAAGAAAAACCAACAAACAAATTTTGAGGTACAACACAGAATCTGTTAGTGAACAATAATTGTTGCTAATGATTCTTGCAATCCTCACTTTCCAGGATATTAGTGTTTTCAGATAAGAACAAAATAAGAACACTTTGAGCCTGAAATTGTCAAAAAAATAAGAACATTGAGCCTGAGCAAAATTTTACTGGTTCTTAACAAAAAAGTGTAAAGCTTTGAACTTGGTAATTTGTTTGTCTGGACAACAAGTTTCAGTTCAGTCCAGTATTGGAGGAAAATTCTGTGAAATACCTTGAATTTGGTGTCTAAAAGTCAGAAAAAGTTCTTGAGTTCAGTGTCTAAAAGCTCTTGAATAGTGTTTGAACCCTGGAAAAAGTGAAGTTCACATTTTTGCAGAGGAACCAAACAGTGGCCTGACCACAACTGGTAATGAAACTGTCTTTGGAGAATTTAATGTTTGGAAACATTCAGTTTCATAGTTATTCTAGGTGCTCAATCACTACATCTTGTTAATTTCTTAAGTTTTTAAGTGTATATATATCAACTTAAAACGTGGTGGAAATAAAACATGTTGTTGCTGTTGAGATTTGGTTTGTTAAGAAGGAAGAGTTACAAAATGAAATGTCCGTGGGATTGACAAAGTACTCCCCAGCTGGGGTAGGGTTAGTAATAGAGATAGTGATAGTATAAATAGTAACTGCTTTAAGTTATATTTAAACAGCAAAAATAGATTCAGCTTTGAATTGAAATCTGGTCTATTCGTTCTCTTGCTTGTCAAAAAAGAAATCAGCATTGCTCCACCGGCCCTGTATGCTTGAGTTGAGAATTGTGGACAATTTGTACAGGGCCTGAAATATTATATAAACAGCTAAGTGATCGGACAAGTCATCTTTTGGCCAGACATTAAAAAGTACTTATTGAAACCAGTCAAGCATGTTTTCACCAAGAATTCATTACAATGCAACATAACCGGTTTGACTTGATATTTTATTTGCTTCGATAAACGACACATCAAACCCTTGCGCTTCCATATATGGAGATTGACACTTACCATACCACGCAGGAAGAAATACGGAGTATTGGCGACATTAAGCGTGTTGGTAAGTTGATAAAGATTAAATGTTAATGCTGATTTACACTTTCGTCTTTACAAACAACGTAAAGTAATAGATGTTGAGTTTGTTTAATTGTAACGTTGTATTTTTTCTACTTATTTTAGGTACTGACCTGAGTTTCGGTGAAAATAACTGAGGTGAGTGTGTTTGCAAGTTTCTGCGCATTGATCTTTCAATTGTTGAATTTTATCACCGATTTAAATATTCGTTGTTCCAAACAACATAAGTAAAAGATCTTGAATTTGTTTTCATTGTAACTTTTTTTCCCTACTAATTTTAGGTACTGACGCAGTTTCAGTGAAAAGAACTGAGAAGGTGGGTGTGTCCGCTATGATCTTTCACATGTTAAACTTTATCGTTGATTTACACTTTCGTCGTCCCAAACAACACAAAGTAGACATTCGGAATTTGTTTTCATTGTAACTTTTTTTTCCTACTAATTTCAGGTACTGATGCAGTTTCAGTGGAATGAACCGAGAAGGTGGGTGTGTCCGCTATGATCTTTCGCATGTTAAATTTTGTCGCTGATTTACTCTTTCATCATTCCATACAACAAAGTAGATATTCGGAATGTTTTTATTGTAACATTTTTTTCCTACTAATTGTAGGTTCTGATGCAGCTTCAGTGGAAAGAATTGAGAAGGGTGGGTGTGTGCGCTTTGATCTTTCACATGTTAATTTGCACTTTCGTTATTCCAAACAACAAAGTAGATGTTCGGAATTTGTTTTTATTGTAACATGTTTTTTTCCTTCCAAGTTTTAGGTTACTGACGCAGTTTCAGGGAAAAGAACCGAGAAGGTGGGTGTGTGCGCGCGCTATGATCTTTCACATGTTAAATTTTATCGCTGATTTCTAAACATAAAGTAGATATTCGGAATTTTCATTGTAACATATTTTCTACTAATTTAGGTACTGATGCAAAGTCAAAGGATGAAGAATTGCTCAGTTGTATAAGCCACTTTACCAATCATGCGCATTGGAAACATGGCAGATTGGGTTAAGAAAGAAAAAAGATTGATTATTAATCAATTGATTAATTAAATGATTGATTGATAATCAACTTTTTTTTCTTTCTTAACCCAATCGAATCTGCCATGTGGCCCGCCAACTGAATCCCTAAAGTTGTTCTTCGCATGATTGGTAAAGTGGCTTATAGAAGTAAAGTTTTAAAATGGGGACTCTGCTGGTGACGTCACTTGCATAGCGTGATAATTACTGGGACCGAAAGTCCTCGCACGCAAGATACCGCACAGGCAGCCCAAGCTTTGAGTTAATCATTGATAACAGATTACAAAACTTTGTATGGGTGAAATCTGGTTTTCAATGACTAACTCAAAGCTTGGGCTGCCTGTGGAACAGTGTAGCAGTTATAGCACATGCATGTTTATACAACAAACTTTGGGCCATGGGGTAAGTTGTTCTCAGTGCTTTTGTTGTATGCTCATCTGATAGTGCAGACAAGATCTGATATCTTATTAATTTGAAACAGAGACAAAAGTAGATTGCGAAATATTTAATGGTTAATTTCACCGCTTTCTAAAATACCTGTTTTCCCTTTTGGACAAACTACAAACAGGAACGGGTGGCAAACAGTTCAAGACAGTTGATGAAATGCAAACATTTTCTGCTCTTGCTATTTAACAAGCGGTTTCAGATGTTTAGGTTTCCAATGCTTTCTAATTCAAATATGTCAAAGAGAGCCAGGTTTCCTTGTTAGACGTTATGAACATGCTTCGGTGAACGACCATCGGCCAGGTTTACGACACTCGCACATGCAGTCTTCGACTAGTCGCTAAGTCGGTAATTTGAGCATGTTTTGCAGCTAAATATATTCTAAGAGGTGGATGGAGGTTTCTCAGGAAATGTTCGTGGAAAATATTATTAAGATAGTGTTGTAGTAATAGCATTTAGTTTAGAGTAGCACAAAATCGGCCATTTTCTTTTGATGGTGATTTACCTCTTCCTGCTACGTTTTTAAGCGTTTCAAATGTTATGAAAATTCTCAGCTTTTGAGAAATTATTAACACCAAACACAAGTTTCTACTCCTCAAGATAATCAAAATTATTAGTCACAGTATGGTATTTGGACAACTGGTTCAAGAGTTACATGTAGAACAAATAGCATCAAACACTTCCACTCGTAATCACATACCGTAAAACCTCGAAAAGAAGCCCATGGGCTTCTTTTTTTATTTAGGACCCTTGGATGGGCTTCTTTTCGAGATGGGCTTCTTTTTGAGATTACTTTTGCAAAGTCAAGATGGAGGCTTTTCAAAATGAATACTGCAAAATATTGAGAATTGCTACTATGAAACAATAGGCGCCACTTGGAAGACAAAATAAAGTTGATACTGACACGATAAACAGTGACATTATCATAATTATCAGAGAGAACATCAGTCTGCATCACAGAGTATAATAAACTGACATTAAATCACCTAAACTATAAACCAAGTTTTTCTTCATTGTTTATTTTTGTTTCTTTGACATTCTTTTACAATGTAAGTACTATCTCGAAAAGAAGCCCATGGGTTTCTTTTCGAGATGGGCTTCTTTTCGAGATTACTTTTGCAAACTAAAGAGGAGGGCTTTTTTTCGAGATGGGCTTCTTCTCGAGATTAAGCCCACTGGGCTTCTTTTCGAGGTTTTACGGTATTGCAACATATTCCCTTTGAAGTTACTGATGTTTTCTACACGATGATTTACAACCCTATATAATTATAAGTAGCACAATTAACGGGTTGGGATCGGTCATGACTGATTTTGACAGAGCACTGGGATCGTGCACTCCATACTTAAGGGGGCAACATCCAGATCCGACTGGACTGGTGATCCTCATTTATGTCAGCAAAACCTGGCAGGTCCGTGGTTGATGACGTTATCACTTCTATTTTTTGGTAAGTAACTTCCCCCACTCCAGCAATTAAAAACTCAAGTACCTAGACTGAGCTCGAGGATTCCTTAGAAACCAGTCATTTGTTACACTAGCCTCTTTTTGCAGGTACTTGTACACGGTTTATTAACCAACACAATGTCTCATACTCTAGTTACAGCACCGGTTATTAACTTTGCGAAACTAAATTTTTTCAAATAACGTGTATGTCACAATTAAAAATTATGTCATTACCAGCTGCGAAAACGTCTTAGTGAGCACACTGGTACGACTTCATGAACGATGATTTAAGCTACTTGAACTTTAAAACTAAACTGCATAATTTGACAAAGTTCATTTCATTTGTCCATTTTTTTTTACCCTTATAATGCCGAACTATATTATGGGCACGCGTTTCAGACTCTTTCTTTGACGCCCCGTCGGCAGCGAACAAAGGGTCCAAAACTCAAGCTATGGTAATTAGGCCTGGAACAAACGGCCTCCAACTTTTTATAATTAATATTAGTAGTTTGCTACTACCTGAAGGTGAACAGAATAGTTTATGAGCTGCAACTGGAGAATATTGGCTAAAGAAACGGGTTTCTATTGCGATAGCAAACATCTCAAATGAACGAATATGAAGGATTTTGTAGCTGGGATTTTGGCCCTCGCTAATAAGAATATGAGTAATTAAAACATATATTCTGGTGCGATACCTGTAACGACCGAATAAGGATCATCACATCATGTTAGCAACAAGGCGTGGCCTTCAAAAATTCGAAGGTTCAATAAAAACAATCGAGGAAGTCGGCCTTCGTCCCAGACTTATGTTTTAATAGTATTGACACATGAAGCAATCAAATAAGCAATTACATGCATAAGCCAGGGTCTGCCTACACCGGCAACACACTGCAGCAATCTCATTTTCGGCAACAACACAAGATATAATCCATTTCAATTATTATAATAATAATTTCTGCAAGTAGATAACAAGTAGTGAACGAAGACTTGAACTCCAAAATCTTACATTCACTGAGTAAAAACTGACTGCCTACAAAAATAAAAATTTGAGATTCGAATTGTAAAACCTGAGAGCGATTAAACGTTACGATAGTACCCCAAAAATCTGCTTAAACAAAAACTGTCAGCACTTGCAAGATAAGCACAAGAAATGTAACGTTAGAGAAACACGTTAAAGACCCGTTGGTAGGTTTGGCCGACGTGTTCTCACTGACGAGTTATAACCTATATGCGCTTGCTTCATAGTGGTTCATCACACTTATATTATTCTTTTCCTCAAAATTTTCTAAACTTTTAACAGTTTTAAATTTTCTGGTGCTGCAGCTGGCAATTCAAGGATTTTCAAGGACTTCGACTCATTTACAAGCACTTTTCAGGGTTGGAATTTCCAAGATTTTCAAGGATCGTAGAAACCCCGAATAATTGAATTTCCTTATGGTCGTGGCTTATGATCATGTTTTTGTGCTTATCTCACAAGTATGAAGCAAGCTCAAAGGCCCATACTGCTTAAAATGCTACAGGGACCGCGGAGCGTATTTTGGATTGGAGGGGCTGGCACGAGTATCCGGGGACATGCTCCCCCAGAAAATTTTGAAATTTAGAGCTTCTAAAATCACCGGAAATGGGTTAAACTTTATAAATCTTATTAAAAGTTTGTTAATTTTTTGCCTTTATTTTGGCAGTTTTTTACACAAAAGAACACTTATAACCACCACATCTGTATATGTTATAGTATTGCGTTTATTAAATGCAGAACAAAACATTTTTTATTAAAACGAGTCCTTAAATTTACTACCCCTTTGTCATTGAGACTGTATTTCATGTATGTTTATTTAAGAAAACGCTGTCGTAATTGACATTTCTGTTGAGCCAGCAGAGCTTAATAAACAGCTTTGCGAGTGTTTTTTCAAAACACAAAGAAACACTTTTCTTTACTTTAAAATAGGGAAAGCACCGAGAAATTATTGGTGGGGCTAAAGCCCAGCCAGACCCCTAGCTCCGCGATCCCTATGCTATCAGAAATCTCTGACGGATCAGCAATGAAAGGCTTCAGCATATCTTTAATAATACTACTGAGCTAAATGACACCGAGTTTAAATTTAGTATTAAAAACATTAATTTTAAATGGTTTGTCTGTGATAAAATGCTTAGACTTCAATAAACGTATGTTCTCTGCACAGCAATTTCGTTATTAAATATTAAATAGTTTTAACTTAAAAGAACCTTACTGAACTTAACGAATTTAAGCAATTTTAATTTTAATTTTAAGCAAATTTAAGCAATTCTAAGCCTTCAGCTATTTGTATTAAATTATATTCATAAAATAAATTAAATTTGCTTAATCTGCACTGATTGAAAACTGTTGGACATTCAGTTGGCGGTGTTTCAATTAACTATAACCTATTTAACTTCTTTTTAATATTTTTACACACATACATTTTCGTTGATAAATGTGCAACAAAAATTCTGAATTTCAAAGGATTTTTCAAGCGCCCAAGTTGAGAACAGAAATCAGTTCAAGGAGTTTTCAAGGAGTTTAACGAGTCAATGTAGCAGAAGCTCAGTGAGAGGGTATTTGAAAATCTTCCGAGTGTATTTCTACTCCAGACTACTGCCAATCGAAGGCACCACCGAAAAAGATGGTGGCTGTACATTTTACCACCATGCCTAGCAAACCTAACACTGCCAGTAGGCATAGAGAAAGCAATATACTTTTGCGATACTCGTCCCTATACAGTAACAGTGTTGTGTATATACTTGGTTTGAAGTTTTTATAACTTTTCTGTGCGTTTTTCTGAGCATTTTTAGGATTTTCGTGTGCTAAAAATTAGGGATAAATGTACCAGTCGCCATCTTTTTTGGTATGGTCAATTGTGAACATTTCCAACGGGACCAAAGAGTAGATTTAAGTAACTTGTCATTGTTTGAAACACCGCTCTTTTCCTTTGCCTTTCGTCTGGAGTAGCTGTTGCTTGAGAAGACAAAACCAATAATAATAATAATAAACGTTACCGCAATAATGATACGTAATAAGAAAACTCTCACTTCAATAATTCTCTGTAATTTATATCAAACTGAGTCATGCCCACCACAAATACCCCGTATGTATAATGAAAATGTACGTTGTCTTAAAACGTGCACTTTGTGTGCTGGTTAGTACTCTCTTCTCCTGTGTTATGTTCTCAGATTAAAAATATCAATTTTTGGTATTTAAATAATATTTCCTCCAAGAGCTAT
>JAOEHT020184748.1:0-11452 GCA_025448195.2 Parazoanthus atlanticus | reverse complement strand
TAGATAGATAGATAGATAGATAGATAGATAGATAGATAGATAGATAGATAGATAGATAGATAGATAGATAGATAGAAGATAGATAGATAGATAGATAGATAGATAGATAGATAGATAGATAGATGAAAATTTTTACTGAATCCACGCAATATAAATATATTTAAATGATAAATGTTAAATGAGACGTTTGACACGTGCTAGAAATTAGCCAATCAGTACTCGCTGTTTTGCCTTCTCAAAAAGAACCGTACCAGAAGGCGTTGCAAGGTAACAGACATGCGCTGTTATTTGCTCTACTCATTGAAGAAACGAATTCCGTAAAACAAAATAGAAAACAATCAAGTTCTTATGATCAGTTGTTTGCTACCCGATTTAGAGCTCTAACTGATAAAAAACCATTCAAGATCTAAAAAGCATCGAGTAAAAAAAGTGATGGCGCTGCAACCTTGTAAGAATTGATCAATTTCTGTAATTCTAACTTGTTACCAGATCCCCCTCGTGTACGTATCAGCGGGGACGCCACTGTGGTCGAAGGCGCTACTGTTTACATCAGGTGCGCTATCACAGGGACCCCGCGGCCCATCGCCAACTGGTACAAAGATGACAGGCTCCTATATCTGGCTAAATCCAGGGGGACGGTGACACGAACGTTGGTGACTATCAAGAAAGTGCGCTCCTCAGATGGCGGCAAGTACGAGTGTAAGGCAGTGCACGATAATGGCAGGGACAAGGCCAGCATGACCCTCACGGTAGTAAAAGGTAAGTAATAATAATAATAATAATAATAATAATAATAACAACAACTTTATTAATCTTCATAATAAAACGCCAATAAAAGTTAAAATGTACTAATGGTAAAATGTTTAATAGCTTAAAACACGCGAACATTTTCGACTAAATGTCATGAAGATGACATTTAGTCGAAAACGTTTGTGTGTTATAAACTTTTAAACATTTTACCATCAGTACATTTTAACTTTATTAATGTGTCATTAAAAATCTAGCAGGAGGATAAAATCTTCCACTAATGAGGAGTAAATATGTACTTCAGAATTTATGTAAAAAGTACAAAAAAATATTTACATTAATTTGTTATTAAAAAGGTATAATATACGATGTGTTAAACTAAGTTGAAAGTATAAAATGTTATTAGAGTAGGCAAGTCCTTAGTGTTAAAATATCAAAGTAACGTAATATCAAGGATGCCGGTGCCGTATCTGCGCTCAATACTGGGCGGTAGCCGCAGGAGTGCACCTGGTATGGTACACGAGAAACACAATGTATCCCCCACTCACAGGGAACAGCCCCGCAGCCACCATCCAGTAGTGAGCGCGGGTCCCGCATATTTGTCAACCCAGGCGCGCGAGAAGCTGCCCAGAAGGATCAATCAAATCCTCATTGCCTACACGTGAGAACAAAACTTATCGCAGGCGTATAACTCTGTTCAAGGTTTCCTTCGTATTTTGTACAATTATACTTGTTTATCAGGCAGTGGTTGCACCACGACCGCAAAGCATGATTTTGGCACCTTTGGACATGGCGTTCGTTTTCTTTTGGAAACGGCCAATTTAGAGGTAAAATTGAATGCGGTTTTTGCCTCTGTTTTAACATTTTCTTTGAATTTTACACAAAGTTTAAGCATGGATTGTCTCAAATATATAACAATTATTGGACGAGGTTGAGCAAAATATCGTGATTTGTCAGTGGCGAGCAAACGATTATTTGCCGATGCCGAAGGTAGAGGCAAATAATTGATTTGCGAGGCACTGACAAAATCACGATATTTTGTGATAACTGAGTTCAATAGTTGTTTTATCATTCACCTTTTTGTTTTCACTGTTTTTTTCTTCAATTAAATTGGCAAGGACTTCTTCGGAAAACTCTGGAAAGCGAGCCTCCACCATCGCCACATTCAAATGTTACGCACGTTGACGGATAGATTCATGGACTGCGCATGAGCACAACAATATTTGCAGTAAGCACACAGTGCGAAATAATGCGCATGAGCAAACCATTATTTGCAGGCAGTTATTTGCAGGTGACGCAATGGTCACTCAGCCAATCAAAAGAAGACAAGTTTTGAACTGAATGATAATGTAAATTCTTGGCAAGTTGATGTAACTATCAAATGTTATTTTCCTCGACAAGCGTGGGCACTATTTTGGCTTGAAACTGACCGCATAAAGTGTGTCTCACAAAGACAATATTTGTAAGAAAACCCTTTGCGACACGGCCGTCAGATATAACTTAGAATGTATTCTAATGAACTCAAATCGCCAGTTTCTCGATTTTGTCGCAATCGATGCCCAAAGTTTTGTCATTTCTACCACAGGAAACCTACACATTATCTTCAATGTTAATAATTATATAATACACACTCAGATGTACCAGTTCCCGGCCCGTTGCTGTTTTTTTCCCATCTTGTTGAAAAAATCCAGAAATGGCGTTTCTCCCGGCCCAGGCATTCAGCTGATCACGATAAATAGTGATAAATTCTACAGTTCAACTCTGTAGCGTAACTTCCAAATAGCTCTTGCAAATCAGTCTTGATGTGGCAGAAACTACGAAAAATCAATTTCCAAAGAATATTTGTTTGAACACAAACATTCTAGATTTCTCAACATCACGCAAGAATAGTTAAGTAAGACTTATTCTGATGTCACAAATGATCCAAGATGGCCGCCAAGAAATCCAAAATGGCGGATTTGTGACGTCATATGATGTCATACATCCACCAAAGATAATTCAAATTGCTTAGGTTGAGAATTTATACCAAGTTTCATTGTACTGCATCCAATAGTATCCGAGATACAGGACACGGGTACTTTCTGCCCCCCCCCCCCACCACGTGACCATGAACCATCCTAAAGCCCCTGTAAGATAGGGTTAAGACGTCATGGGCAGACCGTAATTATACCAATTGAAACTAATTAGTTTTCATAGAACTACCTAATTGCCCAGTTTCATAGCAGTAGCCTTTACAGTTTTAGAATTGAAGGAGGTATCACAATTCTATTGAGACATTTACTCCAAATTGTTACGTCTATAATTATAGAATTGCTGAAGTTTCTTTGTGCTTTAGTTGATTAGTTTATTTATCTGATTTTTGAAAACTTGTATTGACACTTATCTTAAACATATTTTTAGAAGGTTTTTACCGCGTGGTATTGTTTCAATATACAAAACAATTGTATTGTGAAGTCTTAGGATTTGCGTAAACAAAAATAGTGAATTGAAATTCAAAACGCACCTACGTTCACAGCTTGTTTTCTTTTTCACAGCTGCCACTCCGAGGCCCCCTGCAAAGTGTGAAGATGACGGAAATGTTGCACGATGCAGTCTTGTTAAATCAGTTGGATTTTGTATTCATCCTTACTACAAGAAAGCCTGCTGCCTTACTTGCAAGACTTAAGCTCGTCAGAAGAACTAGAAACTTCCCGAGATAAAGAGATCGTAATGATATATTTGGTTTGCGTTCCTTTGCAAAAACGTTGTTTAAACTATATTTAGTTAAAAAACATTTCGGTAACATATATTCCCCTTTTAGCTATTGCTGGCCCAAACATAAAGGAACCATCACGTAATCACTTATTTATCATGCGGTTGCCTTTGCATGCTTTTAGCGGCAGCCATCTTTCTTAAACAACCTTTTCAGTACCATTTGTTTAAAACTTCGTTCGGTATATTTCGATGTCCTTTCTTGTTGTTAATATGATAACAATGCAATGTCATTTGCAGTTCTCAATGATTTCATATGCATCGAGTTTTCGATCAACACTCAAAAGTAAACGTGCTTTCTACGCATGCTCGAACGTTATTTAGAACATATTAGATCCTGACAGCATAACACAGCTTCTCAATACCCACGGGAAAAACACAATAATTTTATTTACGAAAAATATGAAAGCAGAACCGGCAACAATAAAGTAAAAGACCCCGCCCCATCTCCTTGCTCGCTTTCTCCTCTAATCCCAGGGTTGTTTATTGCTTGAAAGCGAGATGTAGGAATCGGGGGTAGAGAAGCATGAATGAATTAACTTGTATTTTTGAACAACATTATTTGGTTTGATATTTTTTATATAAATAAAATTTACAAAACCAAAGCATTGTTGCTTAAAATTTCTTCCTGTATAAAGTTACATTTATGTTGTGCCGCACAACTACATACGTATCTAGCGGCAAGTCAGGAAAGACAGAGCTCAAACTCACAAACTTGCGAAAAGCAAGATAAGTTTGCGAAAGCAGGGGCTTAAACACACAGATTTTTCCTATCTTGCCTTTCTTCGTCGTCTGTGAAAGGTCATTTGCAACAGCGTAATTTTTTGGTCAAAAAAAATTACAGGTTGCTTACTTTAGTTGTAAACTCAGGCACGCTACATCAACCTGTCGCCTCTGTCTGGAGTAAAGGGTTCTCGTCGTAGTTACACCATTAATTGAAAATTACTTTACGTAGAACTCGATGCTCATCAGGCACCTTTTATCTGACGTAGATCGATGTCATGCTTATAAAACGATAACTTAAATACATACATTGGTTTTGGTTCGGAATAGCAGCACAATACGCATGCGCAAGATGGAACACCCCCCTAAATCGACATGTCGGAATAACGACTGCGCATGCGTACGAGATAGAAAGAGAAAAAAGCTGGCCAAATTTCCAAGATGGCGTCTTGAAACTCAATTTTTAGAGCAAAAGTATGAAGTGTGTAACTTTTTTCCACCAAAAAATTATGCGATTGATCTTTCACAGTGGACGAAGAAATGCAAGATAACAAACCTGGTGTGATAAAACTCTTAACTTTTGTATATTTTTCTTGTTTTTTGCAAATTTGTGAGCTTGGTTGGCGTTTTTCCGACATGTCCCCTAAATCATAACCTAAATGTACAAGAAGGAGGTCAACTTTAACCCCCCTCCCCCCCCCCCCCATGATTTTCCATTTTGGCATGAAAGCAGCATTCACCTACCATATTACTTTCCATGACAACATTTAAGTTTTAAATCATAACTGTTGCTAGGGAAACAATCATTGCACAATATGTCCCCATCTTTGCCGCCATTTTCCGAAAATTGCAGCACATTCTCTTGAAATTAATAGAAAATATCTATTTACATGTTCGAATTAAAAACTATTGAAGAATAGAATTGAAAATAAGAAAGTAGAACGAATTTTATCAAATAATTCACGTTTTTTGTTTTCACCCTGAATTTGCATAATTTATTATGCATAAGTTATAAATGGTGACGTCATCTAATTAACGTCAAAAGATGTATTCTTCTAAATTAAACTACAGGTACTGTAAAGCCTAGTTCACATATGCCGCAGACATGCCTGCGATGTGCCTCCGACAAGGTCGCCGTTGCTACCGGCGATACCCCTCCGGCATATGTGAACGTCTGTCGCAAACATGCCGCCGGCATTGCAGGTTGTCCCAATCACTGTCGCCGACAGACCGTGAAAGTTGAGTTGAGTTCAACTCTCTCGGTCTGTCGGCGATGCTTTCGGCTTCTCTAAGATGATCGGCGGTGATTTTTCTCGATGTGAATGCCGGTCGGCGGCTGACGCAGGCATCCCTGCGCCAAAATTGACACGTGATTGCTCTATTGTATCCCAGAATTCATTCGCTTCCTTCTAGATCTAGGCGCTTGTTCTTCTTTACTACGTTCTTGCCTTTCTTCTTCTAAGAAGAACCAAAGTTAGTGAAAGCTGAGCACGGAGTAATAAATGTCTGTCCATTTTGTTTACCAAATCACTGAGATGGAAATGGCGCACAAAACTGGCGCCTTTTCCATGACGTCGGCGGCTTACCTCATAGTGTCTACGGCACGTCTGAGGCTTGTCTGCGACATACCTGGAGCTTGTCTGCGATACTACCTGGGACACAGTCTACGTGCTATCGCAGGCATGTCTGCGGCATATGTGAACTGTGCTTAAGCTTCATTTTAATTGCTTCAACCCTTGAGATATTGTCGCAAAAGTGTTTTGGGGGTCAAAATGCTCCCTCCCTTGTCCATTCGAGGGTTAAACATAATGTGTTAAGAAAATATTTGCCCACGTGCCGGGATATCCAACAATTTCTATGAAGACTGCTTCATTAACAAGTCCGTCCTTGAAACAGAGCTATGTAGCTGCTCTATTGCTTCTTATGCTTGTGACTTCGATTGGTCGAACGTAAGGCAAGGTAAGGTGGCTGAACACAGTTTTGACAGTTTCTGAGAGCTGAGTTATCAGTCATAGGGACGTAATACTAGAAAGGTAACAAATATAAAACCCAAAGTTGGCAAGAGAAAAACACAGTAATATAAGTTTTGGATTTTTGGGTTCCCGTGAAGATTTTGGTCTTTTGCATGGAACACAGAAAGTTTCAAGATAACACCACAATATCACTTTTGCGATCATTAACGTTTTGTTATTATTCTTGTGCTTCAAACAAATTCAGCGAAGTTCGTGAAAAATGAATTAAGATGCGGAAGAGATGGACCTGCTGTACCTCAGATTGTGCGAAAACATGTATATTTAATATACAATAGAAGGGCAGCGAGTTCCTTGTAGTTGCAGTTGTTTTGCCAATAGAACGGTTCCTACCTTTTAAGAAACACATTTTGATTGCGAGAAATCGTTCTTGTCAAAGTCGGGCATAACTCCGACTTCACACAAAAAAGATCTCCTAAACTAACACTCCCACACAAGAAATACTCAATTCAAGCCGCCATTTTGGAATTCCATCTCCAAATCCCTAAAACGATTCTGATTGGCGTATTCAAGTCCCTCAAATATCCCTCTTCCACTCAGTTCGCGGAACTAAGTGCCCGCAAAACTTAGTTCGAATAAGCTAGGAAAATCTTTCGTTTACTAAATTTAGCAGTATCTCAGGTTATTGAGCCACGCCGAGAATTGACTGATTAAGCCAACTTATAAAGTGAACAATTCTAGTTAGCAAAATGTAATTAACAAAAGCATTATTATAATTATAATTATAATTATAATTATAATTATAATTATAATTATAATTATAATTATAATTATAATTATAATTATACGCATTTCAAGAAAAGATTGAAAATAATTGGCTCTCCGTCCAATTCATGTTTAATTAACATTGTCATGAGAATCTCTATATTGTATCCCAACTCCCACTTGATCGATCTTTTTTCCGTTAGTTATAGCGCTACGCTGAGCTAGTTCCAGTGTTGCCATACACATTATAATACAAAACATTTATTGAGCGCCTTTGTTGGGCAATTTGTAACGATGCACGAAGGCGGTCTGGTAAAGCTGTCTTGCCGTGTGATCGGATTTAACCAGGCTCTTTCGTTAGAACGAAGTTGTTTATAGAATTTGAACCCAGTCTCTAAGCGCATGTGCAGTAGATCTTATGCTGGAGTTGTGCAAGTCCGAATAGTTTGGTGATATTTTCAATATTATTTTGTGAACAGTTATTGTTTCATCCTTTAGTAGGATACACCCGCGTTAAATATAAATTCATTTTATTGGCTAGCCAACTTTTCAACACCCCGATTCTTTCGAACTCACGGCAATAAAATACTGCTCAAGTGGCGATTCTGGCAAAAGAGGGCGATTATTTAGTAGGCTAAGAAAGGCGCCCTTCGCAACGGGTGTTTTAGTCAACAACTCTTTGTTGCAGCAAGGACAAAACACTGATCTTTGTGTCCCCGACGGGTTAAACAGGTGGGGCAGGCCAAAGTACTTGTCACGAGAACAAATGAACTTGAAAGAAATAGATGACAGTTAATATTTTACCATGTCTAAGCTCGATAAAATACTATTTCGTTTTGTTCTGGGAAACGGACTGAATGATAAAAGCTGAGTGATTTCTGATTGGGCTCCAGATACCCTGATATTTCTTCATTTTTTAAAGCTATCTTTAAAATTTAACAAAATGGATTTTTTAAAATTTAAAATATTGAAAGTCAGCAATTTAGCTCTAACAACAGACAATTAGTAATCACTCCTTAAGATATATTTGCTATGTCAAGAGTTTGAGATCAATAAGTGCGAGAAAAAGAGAGATTTTGATGTATCGTGAGAAACGAATCTTACGGCGTGAAAACGGATAAAAGAAGTGGTCTTATAGATAAACCAAGAAATCTGAATCACTCACTAATAGAACTGGCTGCAAAATGACACACGAAAGGCCCAACGAATACCCAGTAACGGAATTGTAAAGTCTATTGTGAGTTGAACACATATCAAATCTTAAAAGTTGTCTTGTCTCGTTGTCGAACAACTTAAAATGGTAATGACATCCATATTCTTTAGTCTCTCCGGGGTGCCCTCTAGCAATTTTCTGAGTGTGCGGCTTTCAACGGTAAAAACAAAACTTTTGCAACTGGTCTCTAGTGAGACCATTGCTCCAAATATAAACCTCATAAATAATTTAAGATAAATCAACTATTTCAAAGGAAATTATATGGAAACAAGTTGTACCATAGTGCTATTCTCCATTAAAACTGTTTCTTTAGCTCGCAAGGAGGTGGGGAATCTATGCAATTTGTCGTCGAGTTGGAGGTCGGGGTGAATTTGCCGACAAGGTGAGTTTGTATTTAGTCGCGGGGAAATTTAAGTTCGATAAGCAGACTAGGCTTTGAAACCTTACATTGTTATGACAGAGACAAAATTCATTTGGTGTTTTTAAAAGCAAGTTTACGACAAAAAATAACAGGAAGAAAGACGTATCGATTCGACAACAAGCTACTACACGAAAGAACAATATCATGATAATAGTGAAGCTGAGTAGTTTCGAATTGTGGCAGAGTAGTAAGTTTAGGTAAATTGACGGTTTGAAACTCGGATTGGGAGAGACTTGACATAAGCGCAGGTTGTGTGCAACAAAAGCGAAACAACTCTCTCAACTTTTCATTAGGGTACTGGAAGTATGTCTGCAATAATGACAGCTCATTTTGTACAAGATATAGGGCCGAAATGGCCAATTCTCTAGTTTGTGTTTTTTTGAAGTAGAATTTATTTACTCGCCAGATCGAAAGGGCGTTTGACCTGCTGCTCCGAGCAGGTCCGATCTTGACGTGTCGAGAGAGCGTTTAAAGTGCCGGTGGTTCACTTGTTATGTTCGAAAAATATTTCAATATCAAAATGACCAGACGACATTCAAGATATAACATGCTGTCATTAATCTGGGAATTGTTATATAACTTCTCAACTTATCCAATTTTTTTACAATGTTTTCCGCCTTTATAGTTTATAGTCTTACCAAAAGATCATTCGCTGCATTCTTGGGTCAAGCATTTAATGGCTTTTGTTAACTAAAAAGCGAAATTTTGAAATTAGTTTTGTATTTTTTTTGCACCAACCTAAGCAAAGTTCCATTAGCTAGCTATATTGGTAATTTATATTCAAAACATGTACTTACTAAAATTTGGTTTCAAATTGTATTAACTTAGGGATATTGCTAATTTGAGGATAAAATTGCTCTAATGAGACGTTAAATGCTTTAGTATCACTGCTCAGTTATTTAATACTGAGATGAAGTCATAAAGTCATTTTCTTGTGAAATGTTACAGTGCGGTCATCTTGTTTTTTAACATGAGTTTGAAGGTATTTGGTAAGCTCTTTCGCAGTTTCCTCGGTGAATTATCAACGACTAAGTCAGTTGGTCCTGGCGTTCACCTGCTTCGTTGATTATTTGTAACAGAATACCTATAAATGTTGAATATCGCGTGGCGACTACGCGACGAGGAACAACGGGGGGAAGTGAACCTGAAAACCAGAATTGACAAAGAATTATAACCCCGTGAAAGGGACACGGAATTCAATTTTACTGGGAGAAAACCATCATGCAAATTCCGGGACTTTCTTTCTCTCCATGACACTGTATCAGTATATGTGCATATGTATGTGTAGCTATTGCAAATTAAGTTGTGAGGATTTAGTTTTTTTAATAGTTAATGGCATATAGTTTAAGTTATACTTTATAAGTTTAGAAGCGAAATCCCTGCAATTCATATTTTAGTCCCACGTTCCAGTCTGGTGAATGAGCTCAAAATTTCTCTTATCGGTCAGACGAAGATGTTGACCGTCAAACTCTGTCTTTTAACCAATTTCAGTTAAGAATATTTGTAATAACTAAAGAACTATTAATTTCATCAGCCTTGTCGGAATTAAGAGGCCATTTGAACACTCTCCTTTCTTCATAGCTTGTTTTCATGTGGAATAGTTGTCAGTCCTTTTTACTTTATACGTTTGGCTTTTGCAAAACCCCCTCCTAATTCAAATCCTAATTCAAAATCCTAAAACACATCCCGGCCCGTACTCATGGATGGCCCACATCCTCCGTTGCACGAGGCTTCAGCCTTGGAATGTTATATCAACAAGCTCTAAAGGCCGTGTTACACGGGTCAACTTGCAACAACGATTTTCCGCGCAACACCGTATCGTGGAAAATCGATCCCCATGTAACATGTCACCGGGGACGATTTTCTGCGCAACACTGGGATCGGCAACATGTTGCGAGTTTTTGAATTGGTTTCAAAAACTCGCAACACAAGATGACGAACATGATACGGTGTTGCGCGGAAAATCGTTGTTGCAAGTTGACCCGTGTAACATGGCCTTGAGCGAGTTATTGTTTCCGGAAACAAATAGTAATGTTTCATAGCTGATGTAAACAAGTTTCCCGGCCATATTAAAGGCTAAATGCGTGGTATATTATTGTCCAAATTAACAAAAATGTTTATACACTTTTTAAGCAGAAACACATATATGTCTGCCGTTTTACTTTCTCAAACCGGCCACTAGCTTTTAGAGAAATCACTATTAATGTTGCTGACTAGTTTTTTCACGATAGTTAGATTTGCATAATTCTGTGTGTGTGTGTGTGTGTGTGTGTGTTTGCTTCTTGTTGGTGTAAGCTCTTCAATGAAAAGCACAATTCTCGCTGCACGAAACGCCGCAAATGCAAACTATTACATTGTTCTTATAAAATAACGATCAAACAGAATTCCTTAGAGCTTCAGAACTGTTTCCTCGTCATATCCCTTAAAATATCATCAACGCGCGACATGCGTAGTTTTCGATAATTTCCAGTTTTGAAAAAACCTTAAGGTTTTTAAAAACTAGACTGAAATAATTTTGAGACAACAAAATCATTGTAGACTGCTGTTCTCAGTGGAACATGAGTTTTGCTTACCTAAGGGAACTAATGTTACCCGAGTTCCACAGAACACCAGTCAACAACTTACTATATAATAATTAGCATATCTCTTTTATCACCAGGCAGATGTCAGATTGTGTGTTTAAAGGTTTTGAAATTAAGTCCTACACTCATTTTTGACACATATATGGAAAGCAAATGTGCAAAACTTCAGATCTAGCAATCTCGGTCCACTCTTGGTAATAGACAACGAATATAAAGTGTTCATAAATGAAAACCTGAATATGATTTACATGTATATCATCAGGAGCGGATCCAGCAATTT
>JAOEHT020184677.1:0-11453 GCA_025448195.2 Parazoanthus atlanticus | reverse complement strand
CCCGCCCCTTCAATCACTACAACAAAATTTAACAATATGTTATAGCAAACATCAGCTCTAGCACTGTTCTCCTGAGATCCCCATTTGTGTCTTGAGAAACTTGTTTATAGGGGGTAAAATGCATCGAAAGCTTCATACCTTAATGTCAGGAAGTTACAAGAACATTCGCCCTGGATGGGAGGGAACCTCAGAACACCCAACTAATATTGGGCTGGTTCATTTCTTTGGTACCAGGTGATGTACGGCGGCCGTGTCATCGACGACTTCGACAGACGAGTCGTGAATATTTACATGGATGAATACATGGGTGATTTTATATTCGACACTTTCCAGCCATTCCACTTCTACAGGAGCGAAGAAGTGGACTACTGCATCCCCAAGTGCGAGAAAGGGGAGCAGTTGAACCGTGACCTCTATGTTGACTATGTCGAGAACCTACCGCTGGCCAACACGCCCGACGTGTTCGGCCTACACCCGAATGCAGAGATTGGGTACTACACCAATTCAGCCAAGGACATGTGGGCGCATTTGATTGACCTTCAGCCCCAGACAGGTGGGGACGGGGGTGGTATTAGCAGGGAAGAGTTCATTGAAAAGATAGCTAAGGATATTGAGAGTAAACTGCCGCCATTATACGATGTACCGATCATTAGGAAGGGATTGGGGGAGATCTCGCCGACTGCAGTGGTTCTGCTACAGGAGCTGGATAGGTTCAATGTACTGATTAAGAGAATGGCCGCATCGCTGATGAACCTACAGAGGGTAAGTCAGTTGTGTTTTGGAAAAATGGAACTGTATGTGTAGGAGGTTGTGAACATATCGTGTTGTACTTCTCGTTTCTGATATCAGTCTTGGTTTAGTATACTTACCAACGCTGAAGTTCCCCTGACTAACTTCAACTTTAACTTTATTGAACTTATATGCGCAAATCCTAAAAAGATATTCAAATGCGCATTACAACTTTGTCCAGATTAAAATTTAAGAGCCAGCGAACTTGTAAAGCTTGAATCATTTGTTTGCATCCCACTCGGAGAACTTACCTACCGTCGAAATGTAAAGTTCCACAGTCCAGTTCAACTGTGGCTGAAAGAAGCAGACATTCCTTGGAGTTTAAATTAAGCCCGGATCAAACGAGAATGAGAGTTGGATGCGAGTCGAGCGTTGAGAGTTTTGAACGAGAGTTTTTTCGCGCGTCAAACTACGAT
Organism: Parazoanthus atlanticus; assembly: GCA_025448195.2. NCBI lineage: Eukaryota > Metazoa > Cnidaria > Anthozoa > Zoantharia > Parazoanthidae > Parazoanthus > Parazoanthus atlanticus. Next base: position 10,248 of record JAOEHT020184677.1, on the reverse strand, counting down.
GATAGACAATGGAAGCTGACAAGAGTCGCAAGACAAACACGCTTCAAGTTTCATGAAAATTTGATCATGTTCAATTTCCGAAGGCGTATGTTGTGGCCAGTAGACTTGTACAAAATCGTTTTGCTTGTGTTTAGACGCTTGTCGGTGAAGTTATATCTAGACTTATATCGAGTGTTTGCATGTATTTAAGCGTTTGCCGGTGAGGTTATATGTTGACTTACATCAAGTGTTTGCTTGTGTTTAGGCGCTTGCCGGTGAAGTTGGCATGAGCAGCGAGCTGGACGAGGTGGCGCGAGCCTTGTTCAACGGCCAAATTCCCAACATCTGGCGGAAGCTGGCTCCCGCTACCCTCAAAACCCTGGGCAACTGGATGGAGCACTTCCAGAAACGGTTGGACCAGTACAACAGATGGGTACGTGAAATCACTAGACTAGTACAAGTAACTGATTGGCAAGTCAATAATGCCGCGAGTTGTCATATTTTTTCATTCAGTTACTCATTCTTTCTTTCATGTTCACATGCAATTCGAGGTCAGGACTTGTACTAAATAGTACACCAGAGAAGTATAAAAAGTGAAATTTTTTCATCGCTCTCTCCCTCCCTCCCTCCCTCTCTCCCTCCTTCCCTCCCTCTCTTCCTCCCTCTTTCCCTCCCTCCATCTAGAAGTTCATCCATTCGTTCGTTTTTCGTTCATTCGTTGCTCTCCACTTCTTTTTCACGGCACACCTTTTGAATCTCGGTCCCTTTTTTCATTTATAAGTTGCCTTTGTTCGATGACTAGAATAAATTGTTTATACATAACTTTGTCAATATTAACATTTTATTTATTTGGCGTCCATCTTTGCTTGTTGTCTAAAATAGAATGCTGACTGTTGTGTCCATTCAGGCAAACGATGGTGAGCCCGCGGTCATCTGGTTGTCGGGTCTCCACATCCCTGAGTCTTACCTCACGGCCCTCGTGCAGGCCACGTGTCGAAAGAATGGCTGGCCGCTCGATCGGTCAACACTTTACACAACGGTCACCAAATGGCGGACCCCGGGGGAGGTGACCGAGAGGGCCCACCAGGGCTGTTTCGTGAGTGGCCTGTACCTGGAAGGAGCCTCTTGGGACATCGAAAGCAGTTGTTTGCGGCGCCCGAAGCCCAAAGTGCTCGTGGAAGAGCTGCCCATCCTAAAAGTTATACCAATTGAGAGTCACAGACTGAAATTACAGGTAGGTGTGAAGTTAATCTTATAGGTTCGCGGGCAGTTTGGATAAAACAACAGCGAAGATTACTGGGAGACAACTTGCAGTCGAATATATTAGTTGTGTTTGTTCACTTTAAAATATATTGTTAAACGCTTTTTTAATACGAACAAACTTTGTAAGAACACCGAGAATCAGAATTTCTCAAATTTTAGGAGGAAGTTAAGAACACGGCAAGTCTCGGGCAAAATTTTCTGGTTAATATAAAAAGAAACGCGTACTAGATTAGCTGAACTACACACGGGCACAGTTGCTCGAAAATAGCTTCGAGCTTACCTAGAAGTTTAAGAGAATTTAGATTGTGAGTGGGTTCACTTCCTTATAGACTGATTCGGTTTGTCATTTCACATTTACGCAACTGGCGAGTTTCCGAGCAATGTTCTGAAAATAACATGTTATAAGCGCTGGATTACGTATTTGTATTTGGCCGAAGAATATTATTTAAACTTTGGCCTGGATTAAAGTTAACCCAGTTTTGTGCTTGAATGTATTGATGTTAGAGCCTCTGTTTACCAAACTAGGCTGTACCGGTGGTACCAGTTTTATGGCGTATTAGAGATTGAATCAAGTGAGCTCGCGGCACATTTTTTCGCAGTTACTTCAACTCAAGTGAACAGGCGCTGCAGAGTATTTTCAGTGACATGGATAGTTTGCTGTGCGCTCCGTTCAGTAATTCATGGTATCGTTCCAATATGAATGAGTCTCAGAAAGTTTCACTTTGTTAACAAACTAGCTGATACCGCAACACTATTACTATTTTTACAGCAAAAATATATGAAAAAGAACCATCAAAATTACGAACGTTGGATTAAAATGAGAATTTATGCGCCCAATATGAAAAATTCAGCTTTGTGGTAGCTAAATGACGTATGAGAACCTGTTTAATTTTCTCGTTTCTGTTTATCTATAGAACACTTTCCGTACACCGGTGTACACGACGTCCCAGCGACGTAACGCCATGGGAGTTGGTCTTGTCTTCGAGGCAGACCTCGCTACAACTGAACACATATCGCACTGGGTTCTTCAAGGAGTCTGTTTGACGCTGAATGCAGATTGAGCTCAACTGCGCGCATCATTTAGGAATGTTAAGTTTAGAGATCTAATAATATATTTGTGTTTACTTGGCGTTATAAGCACGGGCAAAGCGCTCCTCATAGGTTTAATTCTTGGAATATTAATGTTTTCGAGGATATTGTTATCAAGACGTTCTGATTTGGATCATTTCTCAACGAACGAATTTTTAGGTTCCATGCATTGTTCGCTGCACACTGTGGAGCTACTGAGTTAAATTATAAAACAGTTTTTCAAGGGTTTCTCATGATGGTCTGAAAAGCTGCGGAGGTGCCGAATAAGGTCCTTTGGCATCTGTTAAGCTTCTGATCTTTTAAAAAAATTTCGAAGTTAGTGCCAATCTTCCATTTCTAGTGTACATCTGTTTTTTCTTGCCCACACTGACACATTTTGATTTCCCCTTTCGTACATCATACCTTTCCTATTTGATTAGTTGGGAAGATACCTTACTTCGTCATTTCATACGTGACATTTGAAATTCGTACGAACGTGGAGTTGAAGCTATGATTTTCTAGTCATTGACGCTTGAATTTGTAGCGGAAAGCATATTGACAGAAAATATTTGAATGTTTTTTTTTTAAATTTATCTTTGGTGATTAATGAAGGACGGATATTATTGAGCGTTTGGCCAGGAATCCCAAGCATTTTTCTAAAATAGTAAGAATCTTACACTTTGTTTAATTTTATTCGTAGAAATAGTTTATACAGGAGGGAGAGCCGAGAGGGCGTGCTTACGAGAGTAATATAAGAAACATGCAACAGAATTCATATCTAGTCCTTACAAACACCCCCTCCCCCTCCCCTTCCCTTCCTTTTCTGAAACTCCTGGATCAGCTCATTTAACACGGTTTAGTCAGTTTGACTAATAATCGATTTCGTAGTTTGCCTCGAACATTTACTTAAACAGTAGCTTTCCAGTGCAGTTAGGTTCATAAACTGCACAGCTTTCCGATAAGGTTTCTATCCAATTCCGGACGCACGTAATGTTTCAATGCGTGTAACAATTGTAAATGTTTTTCTGGAGTGATAACTGAATGTCCTTTAAGGGCCAATGTTAGGGGTTTTTTCTCTATTTTTTGCTATTTGTTATATTTTTTCTCGTCTTTTAATTTAGAAAAGAAAAGAAAAATTAACAGGAGGCGCTTACAAACCTTAGGTACCGACTAATAAAGTAATGTATGATATAGGGAACCAAGTTTCCCAACGTTTTGATAACAAACATACTTTATTAACACCAGAATTTCCGCCAACACCCCCAGTCTGTAGCTCTTGTGTCATTTGCAGGCTTGGGACGGTTTTTGTTGTTTCAAATTATTCCCACAACATGGGAATACCCGCATAAATTATTCTTTATGGTACTTCTTGTGAGTTTAAAAGAGAATTTTTAAAATTGTAAAGGTTTTATGTCATGTTCTTGTGCCCAGTTAGACTTAATAGAGAAGGATAGGGGCGGGGTGGGGGGAGGGGGAGAGGCTAGTATTGTGTTGGGGTTTCAAGAATCGAATGGTTGGCCGGTTAGTTGGTGAATTTTCGTTCTTAAAGGTATAAAAAATATTTGACTTGGAAAAAAGCCATGTTGGGTCTTACGATGATGTTATTAAAGAAAGCTGCATTGTAAGTAGCACATTACATAAATGCTACTTCTTAACAACGGTTTTAGTATTAGTCATTGTCTTCAATGACTAACGTTACTGACTACGATGCACGCCTTTATGATTCCCTTCGCCAGCTCTATAATTAGTAAATACACGGCATACAACATATTAAAAAATTAGTCAAAGCAAATCATGACGGTGGTGTAGGCCGATGTTTTCGGTGCCGCCGGTCTTGGTTGTCTCGGGTAACAATTTCCAGAACCACCCGGGAATAGAAATTCGTCATGTTGATATCATCGATCGGAAATATATTTTTGAACGCATATAAAATGACCAAGTTCTTTCCAAGCTGACAAAATAACCTTTTTAGGGCACATGCATAAGTTATTTTAAAGCAACAAAATGTTTCAACTGATTCTGTGACTCTTCCGTGGGACTTTCAAAAGATCATTTCCGAGGCTCTTTGTTCGTGTGTCTCTTTCTTGGCCGAGGTGGCGTGAGTCGATGTTATCTAATATTTCCTGCCACGCTTGCTTCAGCCCGTCCTTCTTCAAATCCCTGCTACTGCGACCCGACCTTTCCAATTTAATTACTTTGAATTTTACGTTTTTATTGAAGCAACTGTGTGAAAGCCTTTTAAGCTGCAACATAAATTCAATAGCAGTCCATACATTAAACAATTGAAGAAGCAATCTCGTTAAATTATTTGGAGTGACGTTTAGCAATAATCCTTGTAACTGGGACACACACAGACTCGCTACTGCACAGAGCTGCAAGTCGTCTCTATATTCTTAGAATTTGCAAGTTTTATGGGCACTCAGATCACGAGCTCACCTCGCTATTTGACAGTCTTATCATGTCTCTTTTTCTTCATGCGATCGAGGTCTAGGGATGTGCGTTTCAAGATAAATACATCAGTCGTTTCGATAAGTTCTGTAAACGTTCATTAAGATTTGGATACACATCAACGATATCATTGCTAAGAGAGATAGGTCGCTGTGGAACAAACTAAAAAACAACCCTGATCATTGCCTTCAGTGTAGTATTAGGCTCCCTGTGTTAATCGGTTTACATTCAGAGCTTCCTGTGAAGCCAGGTTACCCAGCTAGGACTCGTGCTTGTATTCAAGATGGCAGCTTAGAATGAATGTTTGCCTCGTTGTCTAGCGCCATCCGACATCCAACAATACTACATGGTGTCAGAAGTTGAGGATAACCATCTGCTACACGTCTTTAAGTGAATATTTTTGCGAAACAAAATCGCGAAAATGCCGGATGAGCCGTCAAATGCGAGTCGAGCTCAAGTTACATATCAGATCACACCACCGGACCAGTTCGACTTCACCAAACCAAATGATGTTTGCTGTCGAACTTGCCTTGACCTACTCCCGGAAAGCAAACGAAGTAGAACCCTCCGTACTCGTAGCCACGATATATATTGCCACAAGTTCGGACAGAACGTTTTAAACGTTGTTTCATAAATAGATCAGTCTTTTTAATTTCTAATTTTCATTCATTGCAATTGTTTTATTTAATATACTAAAATGATCAAGTGTTAAATAATTTGAGTTAATATTGGTGAGTTCATTTAAGAAATTCAGTCTAATGTTAGATATTTCAAAGTGTTTGGAATTAAATAGGTAGTGTTCTTCATGGCCAAGATCATTGCTGTCACAGACATTATAGGAAACTTAAAAAAAACTTGCCTTTTGAGATTCTATCACGTGGCTGCAGAAGGCAGGAGAACACATGAGATAGCACCATGAGAAATCATTCTTGGAAGATACTGAGTGTGCCACACAAATAAAGAGCAAGTGAGCAGTACTAGGTCAGACACTACAATACTAAGGCCCAATAATGGGAGGTCTTATTAGGGTGGGCATGTGATCTCCTGCTTTCTGCCGTCACGTGATAGAATCTCAATCAAACTTCAACATAAGGTAAATTTCGTTTAATTTTCCTATTCTATCACTTTTGGCAGGAGATCCCATGAGACTTTGAAGAAAGGCACACCCACACATCTGTAATAGCAACCACTCTTAACTTACAAGCCTTTTTACCAGCTAATGACTAGCCAGGTATAAACCTACAAAAACAATATGTTGCCCTTCAATCATGATAACATGTTTATAACTTTAATTATGATAGCATATTATTGGAACTTCACTGTGATATGCTTAAAATAGTCTGTAAAGTCAAATTCTATAAACTCAAGTTCCGTGTATGACAGTGGCAAACTATCCAAGTGCTAGCACGGCTGTGGCAATGCCATTGTCTCCCATGATAGTTTTGTCATAAAACCTGCCTGAGTTCTGAAATGTAGCAGCAGCAACCTGTGTATAGTCTGCGACAAGCAGAAAACGTTGAAAGACATTTCTCTTTGGACTCTTTGATATCCCTATTTGCCAGACAATACAATACGTACGGGTGAATACAATTCAAACGGAACTTTTCCTTCAAATATGAGCTCTTATAGCAAAATTGATGAAATAATTACTTTATATCTTACATTTTTGCTTCAGTAACCAAAGAATGCTTGCAAAAGAATACTTCCCTATGCCGCTTTCATCGTTTTAATATGTGATGAAATAAAAACTGAAAAGTCATGAAATAACAGCCAAAACGGCCATATGTAATCTTAGCTGCAACTAGTTTGTCATTATTATGGGGAACTATACAAGTTTAATTTAACAAAGCACAATGTGCAGATCAATTTCCTTTCTCTTGCTAAATTTCTACTATCAAATTTTCATCGTTTAGCCCTTTAGCTTAGAAGGAAAACAAAGCAAAGTTTATAATTTTCTTTACAAGAAATTACGTACACAATGTAATCTTTAAAGACTTACACGTTAACCATACATGCATATATAAGCACACAATTTCCTTATGCAATCAAAATACTGAGTGAATTTTTTTAAAATACATTGAATATATGTCATTTTATCACCAAGTCAATTTTCCATTGGTCAAACATAAATTATAACTAATTTATATATGCGTTGAATTAGAAGTTCCAACAGGGCAAAGGGTGCCCTGAAATACGAGTTCCTTTATATTGATGCTACAAACATAACTTGCATGTACGATACATATTATAATTCGGACAAAGATATGAATTGCGTACATAGACATCATCCCAGGTGTCTGTCTGTCCAGATGGAAGATGGTGGACAGTGAATTGTTTCTTGTCAAGATTCAGGAACGCAAGACAAACGTCACCTCCACTAAACCGACTGATGTTAGAGGGTTGTTTGTTTCCAGATTGGTCTTTACCATTACCTCTGTGGTGCTTTGTGCCCTTTCCCCCGTATGGGTTACCTTCCCAATAGCACGTGTTCTTCTCTGTGGCTGGTGACACATCACAGTCTGTCACTCCTACTTGATGTATTTCTCCACTGACCACCTCGACCTTCCACGAGTGACAACCAACGGTGAAGCGACAGTTTCCTTCTACTTTACCATCACCACTAACTGTTTTGCTAAAGGGACAGAAATGCAAACTTCTATTTTTTTTGTTCCTAGCCTTCAGGTGCCACTGCTCCACTCCCCAGGTGAACGGACTGCCTTGGATATCATTACCATTCACCTTCACTGTCACTTGGTAGTTTCCAGTGGAGCTTGGTTTGTAGCTAAACGTATATCGACCATTTCCATGGTCTTGTACAGGAATAGCCTCAACGATGTGAGTGTTTGGTTCCATTATTTGAACAGTTATGTCACCACTTACCTCACGAATTTGTTCATCATTGCTATCTCTTGTAGTAATGGTGAAATCTCGTGTCTGGTTAATGAGCGTTTGGTAAATCACACCGGGCTCTCCAACCTCCATCTGCAATGTCGATCTTTCAATGCTGGCGCTCCCATGGGTACTCCAGTCCTGAATATCAGCTCCGTTAATCTTCACAAACACCCGATGGACACCCGCTACCCGGGGAGTATAGGATGCCCGATAGGTCCCGTCACCAGTGTCTATCACTTCAACTCTCTGTGTTCCGTCTCGTGACTCGATCTCAACTAAAACATCGTCGCCACCACTCTCTCTTGGCCGTCCGTGTTGGTCTTTGGCCAATACTGTGATTTTTGTTTCTTTCTGTACCACCAAAGCCTCTGTTTTCATAATACACTTTTCTGGAGATGTTCCATATTGATCAACAACTTGGCCCAGCTTATTTATAATTTCGACGTCTACAGCTTTCACTTTGTAGCAGATAAGATCATCAGTGCACGGGTCCAAGATTAAACGGGCACATGAGTCTAGAGGACTACTTCCTCTGTTCAAATCCCGTAATCTGTCCGTCATCTGTTTCTTCATACTCAACACCTCAACTTGACTTCCATCTCTCAGAGCTTTCTCAGTGAACTCGACACCGCTAGTAACAAAACTCAAAGCCAGCTCAAGTTCCTCTTGTTGTACCTGTAATCCCTTCAGTTTTTCTTGTTCCAGCTCTCCAGCTTGCTGTAGAAGGTTGTTGCGGCGAGCTTCCAATGCAGCCTTCAAAGTATCAACGGATGTGTTGATCTGCTGCGCCACCTTCTCGCCAGCTCTCTGTACACATGTCTTCATCTCGACCACGCCCTTCAGAGCGTTCTGCAACTCACTTTGCTTGGCTTTGGTTTCTCCTAACAGTTGATTGACAGCTGCTTCCTCCTTGTTGTACACATCCTTCACGAACTGGTAAGTATGATCCCTATTTACAAAAAGTATCCAACTTGTAGCAAACATATTGAAATTATAAATAAGGAATTACGAGAAACTACTTTTCTGGACCCAAAATGATTTTTGACCCTCTGTCTGTGTGTGTGTGTGTGTGTGTCTGTCTGTCTGTCTGTCTCTCTCTCTCTCTCTCTCTCTCTCTCTCCCTCTCTCTCTCTCTCTCTCTCTCTCTCTCTCTCTCTTGTCATATGTGCTGTTAAGAATTAATTGCACGGTGTTAAAGACAAATTCACAGTCAAGCAACCAATCAGAAGCCAGTATTTCTTGTAGGCGTAGTATTACAATTTAAATACAACTTTCACTCGCTATTAAACTGAGATTACAAGATTGAACAAACCTTTAGCACAATGAAAGCCGTTTAGGTCTTGCCTGTTCTGTGACACATACCTGTGATCAATCATTGTACAATCACGACAAATAGTCGTTTCGCAACTCTGACAGTAGAGCTTTATAGGCTCACTCTCGTGGGCCTTGCACATGAATGGCTTGGAGAGAGCTACAGGGCCACACGATCTTACTTCTTCTAAGCTCATCAATTTGTGGCCCTTAGTTATATTTCTGCGGCGGTGAGCCTGGCTGCAGAAGTCACACAGAAAGTAACAGCAGTCGACACATCTCACCACAGGGGGATCCTCAGTGCCACAATCGTCGCATTCGATGTTCTGTTTTTCTCTATGTAGTTCAATTGAGGACATAAGGTTGTTGATGAAGAAGTTCGCCTGCAGACTTTGTACTTGACCATTTGGTACCTGCAAGATTTTCGAACCAATTACAGTTGAGTCCGGTTAACTCAAGTCTTCAAGGGAAACGTAGAAATATTCGAGTTCTCGGAAGTAAATTGTGTAAAAAAAGGCTTGAAGGGAGAAGGAATTACTTCGAGTTAGCAAAAGGTTCGAGTTATCGAGGGTTCCCATAAAGGGTTCCCATAAACGTTGGTGTTTCTCCAAAAGGCCTAAACGTTTAAGGGTTAACGTCAGGTCTGAAATAAATGGGTATTCTGTCTGAGGAATTTCGCATAATTTGATCTAAAAACGGGTAAGTGCTTCACGATGGGCGCCGCACGCGTCCTCCAAAAGGATCACGATTGAGGACTATTCTCTGCTTCTCAGCACTAGCTAGCGATCTAACTTAACCCCTTAAACTTGCAGTGGGGGGAGGGGTTCGTTGACCCCGCCCCCTCAATTTTTTTGCGATTTTTGCGAGGGATTTTAAAATTTTCCCAAATGTATTTTAGTAGCTGTTACTTATTAATAAACACGTTTTTTTACGTGACTGGAATTTGCCAACCTTATTATAATTTGAAAAAAAAAATTGTTAAAGTTTGAACAACACCATCGATTTTTCTTGAAAAATGGGCCTTTTGTGTTTTCTTTCAAATTTAATTGCATTTTACATTCCAAATGTATTTTTTGCACCATATTCGGATTTTAGTGGCAGAAATATGCGAACAAACCAATGTTTGTTATATCAACTGGTCAGCGGTCTTCGCCTTATCGTCCTTCTTTCAGCTCTGGTTACAATGGCAACGGGCAGATCGCAACGTGACTCACCTTAATTGAAAGAACTTAGACTAATTAAGGCATATTGAAAATCTAGGGGGGTTCACTGAACCCCCCCCCCCCA
>JAOEHT020184610.1:0-11455 GCA_025448195.2 Parazoanthus atlanticus | reverse complement strand
TTCGGTCTCGCCCAATATAGCTGTCTCGACTTAAATATTTTGTCACATTGGACGCAGCTGAATCCAATAAGTTTATAATATTTGCCAAATAGAGCCAAAGTTTTGCCACACTGAGTTGCCTGCAGAGAAGGCTAGGTTAAACATGGAAACAAAGTGTTCAGTTGGACTACAACTTACAGTTGATAAGTGCAAGAGTTGTTCTAACACCAGCTAACAAAAGCTGGTGGTATTCCATCATGACGAATGAGAAAGTCTTTCATAAAGTTCAGTGCCAAACAAAACTGGAAAATTGTGGGAATCACTTCAAGTTTTCCTCGCTAAGCATCTCTCCTTTGTTCTTTGCTTTTTCCTCTATCCTTTCTCCCATCTTATTCTTCTTTCTCAAAGTTATTTTCTTGTCTTTTCAAGGCCTACTTTTCCATTTCTCTTTTCATTTTTGATCTCATTTTTCAGTGACCCCTTCTCTGGTCTTCTTATTTTTCTGCCCGTTTTCCCTCATTATTTTCTTGTTTTCTCTTTTGTCGCCCTTTCCCTCCATCCATCGCTCATCTCTTTGCTCCTCCCTTCCCTCCCATTTTTGTCTTCTCTCCTACCCTTATATTCTCTTTTCTCTATCCACATGGGCTTGGCTGTTCCAGAGTGGGTTAACGCTAACCCAGCGTTAAAATTTTAACCCACAATTTGGTTTACTTCTTTATGGATTGATACAAGCTGTAATTTCTGGTTTTTGTAACTAGGTTTACTTTGAGTGTTTCAACAATAAGTTATATGAAGACTACAGGACTACAGGTGTATGTGTTCCCAGATACCAGTAAAGAAATTAGAATTAAATTTTACTTAACCCTCAGTGAAATTTAAGCCACTTTCAAACAGCTGGGTCCTGTTCCTCCTTTTCAATTTTTCCCTTGCTTTGATGTCCAAACCCTCCTCTTATTTCCTAAGTATTTCTCATGAGTCGTCTCTCCTTTCATGTGTTCCTGACCAGCTCAGTCGATACTCACATGCAAGTTTTTATGCACTTTCTGACCTTTCTGTGTTTTGGTAGATTGCACAATCTCAAGATATGGATTCTGTTGATATCAAAGGAACACTGCTAGAACTGCGGCATTATAGAACAGGCCTCATACAGACAGCAGACCAACTTCGATTTACCTATGTTGCAATAGCAGAGGCAGTCAGCATCGTCTTGCCAGATATTTATAGAAAAGCAATTGACCGTCTGCGAGAGCAAGGAGGTACTGTAAGATAATAATTATCATTGTTGTATTTATTTTTTAAAAGTCTCAGAATCTAGAAAATGTTTCCCAAACCCAATAAATGTTTTATTAAAGCAAACATCACTTGCTGTTCTCAGTCTTACTGAATAGAACCGAGCCAGTTGAGAGATGTCTTGACAAAAAAATTTTTGTAAATGTTCTAATTCAACAATAGTTTAATTTAATATTATTTGACAAAAATTTGGATTATTGCTGGCAATCAAAAACTTTGGGGACTTACTTTTCTTGCAAGCTCTCTGCCATGTCTTCAGCTCTGGGGATGCTTTTTAAACACCAGTTTTGTTCTTGTCAACTTGGCATGACCTCAGCACATGCACAAAGATATGCTTTGGCTGTATTGTCATGACCATTTATTTGATCATGAACTCCCCTAATGAGGGATGAAATTCCTACAGGTTCTATCCCAATTATAATAAAGAAACCAATCCATTCCCAACTGTTAACTTTACTGGTTAAATAAACATTGCTAATTAGAAGTAAAGAAAATTATAAAACCAGGTTCAGCTCAAACAATTATAATAGAATAATTAAGACTTGCGTTAACCAGTACTGATAAACCACAACACACCTGACGAGTTTGTATAAAGTAAACTGCATCCATTCAAGAATATCATGAGAGGGTAGTTGTATGTGGTGTTCAAAAAGGGGAGAAGTCTGACTGCTCAAACCTTCTGGAATTACAGTATTAATAAAATTATGCAAACTATTTTTTTCAAATATTGACTCTATTAATCCATTAAATGGTTGATATTAAATCTCACCACAAGATATTTTTGTTGTGTGGGCAAAGTAATATGTGTTGACATATTTGGCAAATAGTTTTGTCTGAAATGACTTTGTAACCAGCTGTTATACTGCAAGATAACAGCAAAATATATTTCAATTACCATGTAATAGTTTTAAAGGCAGAAAATTATGTTGTTTTATTTTTAAATTTAGGTTCCATTTATGTAATCTGTAAAATGGTACAAAAATGAAGCCAGTCTCAATTTGTGCTATTTTTGTCCTCTAAGAAAGAGCTCTACAAAATCAATGAGAGTTTTCTCTATGAATTTAATATTGATGATTGTTTGAAGATTGTAAATGACCAAAGGAGCCAAAGAAGATCAATAATTTACACAATTGTGCTGTTTGTAGCCAAATAACTGAATGTGTGTTTGTTGTGCTGTAGAAATAGAGGAAGAAGAGGAGGAGGAGCCACCTCCAGTGCCGCCGAGAAGTGGAAGGCGCCAACTCTCAGAAGAACCATCATCCGAGACACCCACTGAAACTGATGGAGCTAAGCGTCGAAGGACCAGCGCACCAAAGGACACAGGTAGCGTTAAGCTCCTCTGCGTTAAGCCAGAAACGTTCAGGAAAAAGAGGAAGAAATACAAGAAGAAATGGAAAGAGATAGGGAGATTATACAGTTGTACAAAGAGACTTCGAGCAGGTCAGATATATGGGGCCACAGTCAGCTTAGGAAAGACAGAGTTTGTTTTAGTCCACTGTAAATTGGGTGTGTTTGCTGGAAAGATTTTCATTCATATGCAATAAGTATACACAGGGCTCGTACAGGAAAGTCCTAGAATTTTGATCTGTCTTTTTCCAGTACTGTAAAATCTTGGTTTGTTACCAGGTCCTGGACCGTCCTGGAAATTTGTGGTGGACAGTAATACATTTTTCTTAAACCAGTTGTTTGTATTGTTTTGGACATCGTGGAAGCGTAAAGCCGTTAAACAAATTGATGAGCAGTTTGATGAAAGGTTGCATTAGTTAAAATAATGAAAATTAGTTTGGAGTCCTGTAAAATGAAAAAAGTGTTGTGAAATTGTGTGCCTGTTAAAAGACCATGTACATTGCACATAGAAATTGCAGTACAATATAAAATCTCAATTTTCTTTGCCGGGAAATCTTCCCCAGACTCCCCTAGTCCATTTCTTACCTGCAACTTCGAGTCTGGGAAAATCAGAAGTTGGTGTAAAATGTCTCTGGAAGAAGTCTAGATTTTTGCATACCGAAATCCGTTCGAACCGTGAAAAATGTTAAAAGGTTTTTTTCCTCACTAAAAAATTAAACTAATAATTATAATTTAATCTGATAATAATCATAAATTATTGATCATACAGAGCTGATAATCAAACAAACATTGTAAGTACATAAACTTGCTTTTTCTTTGAACCTGCCGTTTGCCACAACATAAATACATGGCGATCTATGCTGATGTCATTTGTTTACATTTTGACATTAAACCTAAAATTTAGTTGGAAAAACAAATAAACCAAACAGTAAGAAAGAGCATATCAAAAAGAATTATCAGGGAAAGTTTTTACAATTAACTGAGAAACCTGTGCTGAAGTTTACAAATATTGTTAGAAACTACATGTATAAGCAAATGTATGAGATTTTTGACTGGATAGGAAAATCTTGCAACCCAGCAAAATTCCATGCATTTGCTAAAACTTTGGAAAGCTTTGGATGCCGATTTCTCAGTGTTGTTGTTGTCCAAAGACATAAAAAAAATTGGCAGCATATTTGATCTCTAAGAGCCTTATTCCAAGAAAGTTTTTATTGTCGGTCAGACAAAGTTTACATTCTTGCTAATGAAAAAGTATGCAAACAAAAATTGGCCTATTCTTAAATGTTAATTGTTTTATTATTAATGTACATGTAGGAGTGGAGTCCTCTTCAGGCAGCGACGAAGGGCCAGATGAGATAATTGATTTGTCATCCTCAGATTTATCAGATGATGATCAGCCTGTGTGCGTCATGACTAAAGATAATGATACTGAAGACAACAAAGGTGGAGAAGAGATAGAAAAGAAAGAAGGGGAGGGAGAAGTTGAGATGCAGAGTGCAGGAGCAGTTGACAATACTGAAGGGGGCCTGAAACAGGGTCAAGATAGCGAGAGTGTAGTTAACACAGGTGTTGAGACAGAGGTCAGTGTTGGCACTGCGACTAGTGGAAGCGAAGTAGAGCTGAAAATAGAAGGTGTGGGGCAGCTGCCGACTCAAGGTGGAGACGAAGTGACAGCCGAAAGTGCAAGAAATGTAAAAAATGAAAATGTGGATGAAACACAAATTGCAGCAGATTTAAGAAATGGAAGTGTACTAGATCAAAATGAAGAAAGTGTAGAACAAATGAAAAATGAAAATGCAGCAGAGTTGAAAAGTACAGTGGAAGCAAATGATGGTTTAACTGCTGAGGAACTAAAGACTGGGAGCGTAGGAGGCTCGATGACAGAAAGCAAAGAAGAAGTGAATAATGGAGGTGTGCTAGGAGTGGAGAGTGACAGTGTAGAGGATGCGACATCTACAAGTGACTTGAAAGTGAAACAAACATCTACTGCTTCATCTGTAGGGGAAGTTCTGTGTGGAAGCGAGGAAGTTGCGTCACCAGGAGAACGTGACAGCTCAGTGATAGAGGCTCTTGGTCCACAGCAAGAGAGGCATGCTTCAGTCGAGCGAGAGGGAACAACAAGTGACTTGCAAGAGAACGACGCCAGTGAAGAGGAGGTGGTTATAAGGAGAATGACAGTCGTTAGAAGCGAGGGAGCTGTGAGTACAGATGAATCAAGCAATAAAAATGTATCTCAGACAATTCCCACTTGTGAGTCGCCAGACTCCGACTTGACAAGCTTGGGACAACAAAGCAAGGTTATGAATAATCTTCATCATGATAACAAAGTTCATTCGCAAGATTCTAAAGTGGTGAGGACAGGGGAGTTGATCAGTGAACATGCAGATCAAGGTTATCCAGCTGTGGGGACGCGCGGGCCTGGCACGATTGGAAAGGTGAGCAAGTCGAGTGCGTACATTACTGCCTTGTGGTGTGTGGAGAATGACGCTCAGACTAATCCTTTGAGGGCCAACCTAAGTAGCTGTTGTGAAGAAAACTATGGGCATATCAGTGTCAGTGATAAATTACCATCATATTGATGATAATTGGGTTGGAAACTTTTTTGTAGTAATTATCAGAACGCTTTGACCAGCCGGAATGCTGATGATCAGGTCCTCAGTCAGACTTTAAATATAGAGGCAGCATAAATTGAGGGAGTTCTTAAGGGGGTCTAGGGGCATGCTGCCTCAGGCAATTTTGAAAACCGGATTTCTGTAGTCTTTCATCTATTGGTATGTGGTTAAGGTAATTGTTTTTGAATGTTAGAAATTATTTTCAATTTCGTAATAATGTTACTGTCCCTGAAATTGTCTCTAGTTCATTCACTCCGAATGAAGTGGAAATTGCGAATGTTGTAGCTGCTGGGGAATGGCCACAGATCATTGACAAACATGTATACAGAAAGTGTACTGTAGTTTGTTTCATTTCAACTTGGATCTAAAGATGGCAAATCATTTATCTCATCCTGCCGTGCTTTGACAGTAACGCAATAATTGCATGAACAATACAAATATAGATATTATTTCTGCATGCATATGTACTGTAGCTCAGCCGGACGCGTGTAAAACCAAAAAGTTGATATATAACAATGAGATGTTAGGTGAATGGCACAAAGTGAATCTCTTGCGGGATGTTTATTTGAAGAATGCGTGGATTATTACAAGATTTGGATTACCCTGAAAAGTTTGTGTTATTTTTGATGCATTAATTTATAGATTATGTAGAAATCTCTTTTTTTGTCTAATTTGCAGTTACTCAGAAAATATTGACAACTGAGACATTCTTGATATACCTATGACATCGCAAAACTTGCGCAAAATGTTATAAGCAATATACATCAAGAACAAGGAGTATTTAATCAGATATCAAGCACAGAAAGTAGAGTTAAAAAATGAAAGATGCAGTGGAGTTCGAGGTGTTCTATATGAGATCAAACACTCGCATCAGCATTTACACGTATACAACACAACAATTTTTCGTCAGAATTCCAAACACGTCACGGTTACGATTTTTCATTGTATTTGCTTCTTGAATTACTAATGTGTTAGAGAAGTCTTGGGTACAACTGCAACATTACTAGGAGATTTGTTACTCTCCAACTGGGCTGATTGAAGGATATTATTCGTTTTTAGCACTTGAGATACAATGCAAAATATTATAGTTTCATCCTATTATTTGTAGGACCAAAGAAACAAAGAAGAAACAAGACAAGAAGAACCAGTATCTCCACAAGACAGAACACCAAGGTACATGTGCACCAATCTACCATCAGTAGCTCTCAAATAGTTCAGTTTCGTATTCCCAGTTACGGCTGATTGCAATGACCAAAGACTCATTTCTACAGCGTTAGCCTCGACTTGGGATTGAATATGCATAAATACCAGCGAGAACGATTAGAAGTCCGAGCTAAAAAGCAATACGCAGAGTTGTAAATAGCTCATACCTACATTGGTATTTATGAATATTTAACATAGAGTCGGGGCTAACACTGTGTAAACGAATCTGTAGTCATTGTAATCAGTGGCAACTACGAATACGAAACTGGACTATTTATCATCAGTAGCTTTCAAGTTTGGCAAGGTTGCTAGAACATCTTTTTCTTGTTCCTGCCTCCAGTTGCTTCGCTTGCAGCTTCTTTTTCACAGCGTTTCGGCTACATAAGAATGTGGTCAGGGTCAGGTCAATGTCAGATTTCGTTTTACGGATGTGGAACGGAGTTTTGTCTCTATTTATTAGAAGAAGTCGAACATTTCATTCACGACTTGCACCTGACGATAGTAAAGGGTTCTTATAGAACACGCAAAGGCAAACATTAACAATTAAAGTGCAGGAACAACTATTATATTATGTGATATTCCCGGGGAGGGGGTAGGGGGAAGTGTGCTTGTGCTGTGTATGCATATGTGCCCGTGGGCTCTCTAAACCTCTACCCCAATAGTGCTACTATGGATCCATCTTAGTATCTCAGAACACGTGAATGACGCTATTCATCTGGTGCATCTGTGCATTTTCCATGCTCTGGTCGATCAATACAGTAAATGCAGGCCAACGGGGAGAGAAATATCCAGCTATAAATTAATCACTGGATGTCGCGTTTCATCACTACTAAAAACTTTTCTTCGTTCATTGAAATATATTGCAGTGTTGCACTTATAATTCATTCCCCCCTTCTCCCGGGATAATTGCAATGATAAAGAATGTAAAGAAGTCAGAGAAACTAGAGTGCATGCTGATGATAATTGGCTATTTTCTTATGGTGGCCTCAGATTGACACTGCTCTATGTGTATAGAAGCTTTGGTCACTCCCTTGGTACTTAAATCCCCTGGGTAGCTTTAATCCTTTCAGCCAAGTTTTCAACATCTATAGATCTTCTTCCAACAGTATCAAGGCATAACAAGCTGTTTGGTTGTGAGAATATAAGAACTGATCACACACTGAGCCAGCCTCGAAGATGAGGTGTAATTTCTCCCATCGTCATACTTTTCGTTTCTACTTGTAGTGGTATGGTCTTCAACTGTGCACAGTTTTTAAAGGGACTGTGTCATGGCAGTTTTAGTATTTCATCAATATTGCTGGGATATGGTTTTGAAATTAGGGTAAATTACCTCAAATACAACAAAACATTGAGAGAGATTTGGCGAAAGAACAAAAGCTATTTGTGAGAGTCGACATGAAATACAAAAATATTCTACATTTTGGCTTCTGATTTGATTTGATTTGATTTGATTACATTTGATTTGATTTGATTACATTTGATTTCTGTTCAACCCAACAAGAAATTAAATTTGAAGAATCACAATCCACTTCCATCCGCGCCATCCTGCACTTAAATTCAATATCGTTTATTCTATTCTCTTTGTTGGAACAATTTAGTGGGATAGAGCTTCTTATTTGATGAAATTTGACCTTAATTTGCAAGAATGAGGTACTTCGTTATATCGTTGTTTTACCGTGACACAGCCCCATTAAAATTGAAGTTCTGTAATAGAAAAAAAGACTGTATCAAGTATTGTACAAGCAGAAGTCCGAATAAATGGCATTTGGGTTTGACAACTGATACTTTTCCACAGCCAAAGGGAAACAGAGTTAAGAAAAAGGAGAGAAGATAGAAAGCAGAAGACCTCGGAGCTGATACACAACATTAAAGCCAAGGTGAAACATGAAGAGGAAAGCAGAAAATGGAAGGCGGGCATTACAACCACCCTGCTCACCTTCACGACCTGTATGGCGGCTGCTATTGCCGCTTACTATGGCTACAGATACTTCACGAGTGCAACTTAGAATAAGATCAATACCTCCAGGGCCTGTCTGTTTTACTTACAGGCTTACATTAAAGTATAATTATGTGTTCTTTATTACACTTTAAATTTCGCAGCTCTAAGATTTCGTTATTTTGAGTTTTAGGTCATTTAATCATCATTTTTTCGCGATTTTAGAGACCGAGTTTTTTTTTTATTTTCACGATTTCATCAATCACGTTATCCATACTTTTTAGAAAAAATCAAAGTGCAAAATACAAAAAAAACCCGAATGTAAACCGCTTGAAATAACATGTTCGAATACCAAATACCCCATGACTTATTTTAAAGAAAATTAACAAAATGATGAGAGTGAGAATGAAGAAAGAGAGAACCGTTTGACAAGGTTAGAGAAGGTTGGCTTATCCATTGACATTAAAATGTTCGCGACAATTCTCCCTTCGTAGCATCACCTGACATTTTCGCGTAGTTTTCTCATCGCGAAATTAGATTTCGCGAAATTATGTGTAATAAGGCAGTAGATGTGGTAAATACTTGTACTGTAACTAGTGGGGTCTGTAATGATGCTGAGCAGAACTGCTAAGCCTGGGATGTTTGTTCTCTACTTCCGGTGGAACCATAATTAAACAGAGTTAGGAATAATGCACTCTTATATTGTGCATTGAAACACACTAGTGGTAACAAATCGAGAAATACTGGACAACCTATTTTGTAAGGAGACTCTTTAACTCTCTGAGGCAACTGGGCAGAACCGAGTTGCGTACAGCTAATTCAAGAAGGTTGTCCTGGTACATTGTTGTACACCCAGACCGAAAGGGACTGTGGGTTGTCACGAAGGAAGAATGCAAGTTTCGATTGGGTCGTAGTAAATTTCTCGTCGAAACAGCTTAGTCTGTACAAAGTGCGTACATGTGCACAATGGACGAGACAACCTTTTTTAAACAGCTGTGTACTGCAGTGTGCGAATTATGGGCTTACGAATGACGAACAGTAGGACAAATCCTCAGATTTGTCGGCCAATAACTAGACAGTCTGCAAAGTTCCAATAAGGACTTATATGGAAACATTCTTATCTTCCAAAGCAAACTGAATAAAAAATTGGAGGCCTGGCAAAAACTCTAATTCGCATCCTGTACTGATCTGCTGCCTTTTGTGTATAGACTTACAGAGAGGTGAAAAGTAGAGAGCTGCTAAATTGTATTTACTCTGTGGTTAACCACCATACACGTGCTTTTTGGCGTTCTCCTTTGTATGACAATACTGTCCTTCCCGAAAACGCTTGTGTTGCGAAGGAACTAACACTGTACAGGAGATCACAACAAGAAATGGTTTGATTTACAAGAACTTGCCAAATGTAAGAATTTATAAAGTTAAAAAGGTGTAAGCGTACTGAGTCATAATCATATAAAGAAAGCTTATTAAGATTTTAGTGATAACATGTTCAACTGAAGACGCAAAGTTATCCATGAAATCTTTTTGTAGAGAAGTTTTAATGTACTGAATGGTAGTTTTGACATTTGTAAAGGTTGCGATTGAAAACCGACCATTGCAAATAGAAACAAGGAGTTTAATTCTAAAAAGGTTGCGTTTCGTACTTTTGACCGTCCGCGCTCCCTATTCTTCTGATCAACTTGACACATCTGAGATATCTTTTTTATAATATTTACTCTTTAAGCTTTTTAGTTTTTGTATCTCGGCTGTTGATTTAACACTTATTTCAAAGCAAACTAAGCAATGTAACTAAAATAGCTAAAATAAGTGGAAATGACTTAGTATATATGAAAAAAGTAGTTTGTTGACAATTGTAACGGCATAATCCACTGAAAAGGTACTATGAAACATTGGGATAAATGTGTTCATAATACAAGCTGTGTTAAAACATTTTTATCATTGCCAAATTATACATTTAGAGTGTTCTAGCTTTTTTAATATCAGTGTTACAAGATGACGGCGGATATTGATACATATCTTGAGTTGAAAGATATCAGTTTGACGATGCCAGCCATTGGTAATAATGGCTTTTCAGACTATTTCAGAACAGAAAAGGTTTCGTAATTATAATTCCTGAAAATAGTTTAATTTATTATTTTGTAACTGTTAAGTTAAAATTGTACCAATATAGTCACACCTTGAAATGTGATGTTAGTTTTGAAGAATTGGCTTAATTAGTTGATTAAAAGCCATTTGGTGTGAAGACATATCATGCAGTTGGAAATCATGCAACTAGACCATAACAGCATTCATATGCATTACTTATCATGATATTATTTCACTGCCTTTGCGTTCATTCTCACTTGGAACTTGTATGTAGTGAATAAAATAAGAGATTTCTACCAGCTCCTAATATGAAAATTAACTGAACAAAGTTTCCAGAAACACGATGATAATTCAAATTTGTTTTTTGAAATATTTTTTAATCTATGATTGAAACAAAAGGTGTGGAGAATGAGGAAAATATGTTTTACCATCGCCATGAAATCCATTGCAATTAAGAGAACATTTGCCATCAGACTGGGCATTTTTTTTGGAGTTCCTTGGACTAGGGGTACGATGCATTGTGCCCACCCTCCCCACCTCCCCCCTGTAGGTCCAAAAGTATTGCTGTTGTTGATATTGGAATTAAGTAGATTTCTGAAAAATAATTGGTTTTTCATGATTATGTTCATAAAAACTTTCTCGTATTATTAAGTATGGTCACTGAATGATGTATTAAATTCATGAATATATTTAATTAATTTATATAGTTGAGTCATCCACTTTTTTAAAAGTATATTGGTCAACTTTGGATCTTGCAGAAAACTGCGGGACCACTGTATGTTTCTTTATATAAAAATTAAAACAATCAAATGTACAGCTGGTCGTGTCTTGTAACTTACAATGCATTTCCCTTTGTTCTACATTCAAGTCATTCACAATTAAATCTAATTTTATTAAATAGAAAACAAAATTCACGTGCACAGCATGTAGCCCCTCCCACATCGGCGAAGCCAATAAGCCACTTTACCAATCATGCGCAGAACAACTTTAGGGCTTCAGCTGG
>JAOEHT020184540.1:0-11455 GCA_025448195.2 Parazoanthus atlanticus | reverse complement strand
TTGGACCCTTTCGATTGTGTCAGACAGGTACAACGGTAAGTTGGCGAAGACTGCGCAGGCGTATTCTAAGATAGGTCGTGGTTCTTCTGCGCAGGCGTATTCTAAGATAGGTCGTGGTTCTTCCTTATTGTTTTGAATGACGGCGGTGGCATGATAGTGAAGACATCAGCGTTTTGATCTGATTGAAGAAACATCTTTGGAAAAGACAAATTGATGCATAAGAAAAACAACTCATCAAAATCTCATAGCATTTCCAAAGTTCCACTCACCAGTGAATTCAGGGTTGCCAACGATTCCTCCCACCTCCCCGTCTTCCTTGGTAAGTCTGCGAGCACAGCCAAAGTCGATCAACTTGAATTTGTAATCTTTCGTCATGATGATGTTGGCGGGCTGAAAGTGACACACGAGGTCAAAAGCAACTCGGAATAGTTCCAAAACTTTGAGAGAAATAAAACGTTATTATGTGCATGTTAATGTGTATGTGTACATACACGTTTCGTTGTTCAGTGTGTTTATACCGCTGTGTCGGCTTTCTTAAAACCCGTGAAGTTAAGGACCTTTCAAAGGTGGTGCAAAGCTGTTGTTTTCATGCATGTTGAGATTTTATTCTCAGTAAAGCACTGAAGAGAAAGCAGCAAGACTGAGGCCGAGATTTTCGGTTTCACCCGCCATGTCTCCAGTGGTAACGTTTAACATAAAATGCAAAAGCATAAATGTTTCTTTTTGTGACGTTAAATGCAGTTTGAAAAATAAGGCTACGTTCACACGGTACCGGACGAACTATCGACCGGTCAAAAAAAATTGTGTTCACACGGAACCGTTCAATATTTTCACTCTGTTCACACGGAACTGACGAACCAGGTTGAACTTTAACTTTTGTCAGTGGTTTTACCATCTGGCCATGCGCAGAGCGCTAAGTTTTACCATACCGGCTAAAAATTCGTCCTCGGCTTTGGAGGTAAAATTTTAGGCTACGTTCACACGGTACCGGACGAATTTCCAACTGGTTAAAAATTCGCGCGTTTAGGGTTCCGTACACACGGAACCACGCAAACCGTACAAAATTTCGACGCTCAAGGTGTTCACACCGTGCCGGTCAAATTTCGACCGTACCGGCTACAAATTTGTCCTCGATTTTGGAGGCCGAATTTTTGAACAGCTAGGCGTCTAAATTTTCGTACGGTTAGCGTGGTTCCTTGTGAACGGAACACCTAAACGCACGAATTCTTAACCGGTTGGAAATTCGTCCGGTACCGTGTGAACGTAGCCTAAGTTGAAACTGTCTGCCCAGAAGTGGACGGACCTGATTGCCTCAGTTCTTTCTGAGGCCCTGTACACACATATATAAACGCATTTATTTGAAAACACAACTTTCCTGACGTTTGGACATGTATTGTTCTTATATATTATACGTATATTATACGTAATCAAATCAAGATATATCAAGACCATTTCTTAGTGTCGAATCCACATGAAAACAAACCCTATGATCTTCATTACCCATGATGTCAGCGGTTTCGAAAAAATCCGTTTTCGCTGTTCACTAGAGTGAAAACGGTGTTTTCAAAACTTTCAAATTTGAAAAGAGTTTTCAAAAAGTTTTCGTTTTTGGTAAAATGGCGTTTCATCGTTTACATGTGGACGGGGCCTGATAAATGATTAACGACACTTCCCTCCGCTACTGTACATACCCTGATGTCCAAATGCACTATCTTCTGTCCGTGCAGGAATTTTAGCACCTCGAGAAGTGGGCGAAGAACAAAGCAGATGTCCTCTTCGTTGGCTCGAGGCTTTGCTCCGATGAAGGAGAGGCAATCAACTCCTTCAATCCTGTGAAATTAGTGTTGCATTTTATTATACAATATCGTTTTCTAGTTTTAGAAAACACAAACATGGCTTCAACGCGAACAATCAATTCAAACCGAACGGAAACTTCGTACTTACACGTCAAACATGAATACAGCATATCTCCAGCAGATGTAAGCATCACGCATGCCAATAATTTTGTCATTCTTGAGGCTTCTGTGAATTTCAAATTCTTGAAGGACTATCTCGATGGAATCGCTATCGTATTTTATAATTTTGGCAGCGTGAGCCTTTTTCGTTTTCTTGTCCACTGCACGTCGTACGACAGCCCATTTACCCCTGGAAAGCAAAACACAATACACTGGTAAACGATTTTAGTATTTATGCACCAGCAAGTGTTAATCGAATTTCTGCTAACTAAATGGGGGCAAAAATTTAACTCCCACCTTCGTAAATGAATAAAATTAAAATGGTACTCTTTAATAACTCAAGTTTCGGCGACAAAATCTCTTGGTATAACCATTGATGCAAAGCTCACTTGGAGTAGCCATGTTAGCAAATTGACGACAAAGCAACTACTGAAGCTATAAAAATGGTGAGATCATTGTCCCATCCACAATTTATACATCACATGTACAAAGTCTCATTTTGACTGAATGAGTTTCGTCGTTTAACAAATTTACATTTCTAATTCAGCAAAGCACGGCATTCATGGAAAACACTGAGCTTTTTATGTATTTATGGTTTTTAAACTCTTAGCAAACACTTTATTGATTGTAGTTGTAATGTGTACACACATTTTCAAATTTTGATATAAACCTGTAAACCTGATGAAATTTACCGTGTTGATATGAAGGTTGATTGATCGATGTTTGGGGGCAGGGAGGCAGAGGACCCGTGCACAGATATAAACGTTGATCACAAGAAAAGATGACTTTACCGAAAAGCAGATATTTATAGGTTTCTCCGGCATGTTTAAGATACCGTGCTACGGTTGAACTTAATCCAATCGAAATAGAACTCAAACATTCCAATATCAATTTCACTGGAAGTTACTGAATTTAATACTATTTCTTATGAAACAACCTACCCCTGCTACTTGAAATTAAGTACGTTGAGAGACACACGAGTTACTAGGAGGATCATAATTTGTGCGCCGGTCATTCAGTTTCTGATAAGCTAATAATATTAAATGAGTAATTTAAGTCTTTCAACAACTGAAATGAACTGAATTATCAAAATTGCATTTGTACTACTTCGAGATTTCTTTCTTGCTGTTTGAGTGTTAGCTTTGTTGCCTTCTAACTTATTGTGTAATATCACTTGCATAGTTAAGTACTCAGTTAGTTTAAATTTACAGTTTTTCCGAGTAACTTCTACCTTCTAGTCTTCTCTTGACTTTTATAAATATCATGGTAACAAAGCTCTCTCTCTCTTTCTCTCTCTACTGTCTCTAAAGATTGAACATAAATGTATCCAACATTATGTGACTGAAGAGTTCAAGCAAGTCCTGTTCAACTGACACGACAGACAGCTCCCCATTTATTAAATTTGGTAAAGAATGTTCTTGTATTCTTTAGGTACTAGAAGGGAAGTCTTTTACTTTATATGGTTTGGGCGTGTCGACATGTTGTGTGACTAGTACAGCCTTGATCCATGACAGCATTGTTTATAATAGTTGCTCTTTCAAGGGAATATTACATGTAGGTTGTTTCTCGTAATAAAAACGCTGTGTTTAGAAGGTCAGTGAAGCAGGCACATCACCTTGCACAACTCTTCCTTGATAACAAACAGAACAAGGTCACGTGTTTACCCTTAACTCTTGTTGCGGTATTCAACAATGTCTCAATTTTCTCCTTATAAACTACCGTAAGGATACTTCAATACTGAATGCCGAGAAAGCGACGGTTCTTAAAAAAACCTTCACAGTTAATTTCGTTTAATGTCAATAAAATAAATCTTATTACTACAAATCGAACAAGTATTGGAATTAACAAAAATAAGGACCCAGACAAGAAAAGGCCCATCTACCACATGCAAATCAAATGAACTAACCAACGGCGGCAGACAAACTCACCTGCCCAAGTCCTGTTTGGAAAAATTGTAATAACTCTCTGGGTTTAACTGTTTTAGCGGAAGCTCTTTACCCTGGAAGCGCTTTTCCAATCCCTCTGGTTTGAACAACTTCTTGACGCCTGTTTGGTAGAGAAATGAAAGCTTAATTCCGGGGTTCACAGGTGTTTCGTTACAGGAGTCAGTGCAGAAGAGGGCGGCGGCAGTGCATTGTGCTGTGGCGTGATGTGATGAGGTGAGGTGAGCGGCTCTGCAAAGGATTTCTGCTATAATTGCAGAAGTCCTACAACGAAAAACAACTCAAACAGAAAACAGCTGGAACAAGTACAGAAAACATTCCAAGGAACTTTTCTGTCAGCTCTCCAGTGCAAACTGAAGCTTTTCTTCTCAAAAAGTTAGACGGCCGAAATAAAATAAATTTTCCATAGGTACGTTGGTTTTACTCTTCTAGTAGTATACTGGTTCTAGAGACTACCGAATGGGTGTTATCACCTAGCCGTAATCTTCACATAACATTAACATTCATCAGCTTTCCTAAAGACAATGAAACAAGCCTGCTGGAGTAATGTTCTGCACCAATGACTCAAATCTGTACTTCAATCTACTCAGTTTAGAAAACTATTTCTGGGCGAAAATTAGATGAGCTCTGGCAGCTGAAATCATTTCAAGGAAGTGTAATACATGCCCTCTTCCTCCGTGGCCATTTCAACTCCCACTCCTGTCTAGAAAGAGTGTTGACTCGACCTCTCCACAAACACGTCAGCCCGTAAAATGTGCACAGCACAAACTTTCGAAATACATCGAGTCACACGTCGCATGCGCCTCGTGCAGGGGTCGCCAGATGTTTTGACTCTAGCAGCTGATTGGTCAATTTGCAAGCTTCAACCATTTTTGGAAGGAAACGTTTAAGTTTAACTTGAGGGGTTAGTAATGCAGAAACTGTCACTTTGATAGTAAAATACGAATTCTGGAAGTCACGGTGTTGACTATCTGTCTTGCCGAGTATACCACATAGTTGATCACAGAACTCGAACAAAGCGAACTTCTGAATTATGGTTGATGTCAAATGGACATTAGGTGGAACAGCTCAAAACTGAGATAATGTAAATAACCAGATGTTAAACAACAACAGTAGGTTTTTGGCTTCCGACATCCAGCATTTGTCACGCCATAATTTATAATAGCAGGTTGTGTGTTTTCAGTGATAAATTGGCTTGTAATGAAGAAAGATCGCAAGATAGTCATCTGGCCATGGCTGGCTTTAATTGAGTTACGCACTGGGGAAATCCGATTAGAATGACAATTTTAGAAATTTTTTTTATCACATTCGAATTATTTGTGTTAGATTCAAATTCTTCGATCTGATTTCCAGCTTTCAACCAAGTTATGCCACGGAAGGTGTGTATCTGCTTTAAAGGCTGGAACACCCATTTCCACTTGATTGCCGAGCAAGAAAAGTAAAAAAAAGTTTCCTACAACTTAAGTCAGAGCAAAAGATCTGCGTTGGGTTCATCAGTTCAAATCAGTCGTGCGAAGAGTTTTATAATAGTAAACTGCGATTCGTAGAAACACTGGAAGTAATATAATATTCCTTGTATTCACCTGTTCACAAGTTTTGATGGAAACGAACTAAGGCGGTTTTGATTTCCACTCGAGAGAACAAATCACAAAAATTCGTTTTGAACATACAACTAAATCGATTCTTGGTTATCATAATCTGGAAATGAATGAAAAAATCCAGATTCAAAAAACAGAATTCTCTGTAACGCACATGTCTTTTTTCAGCCCGAGGGAATTTCTTTGAAGAATCTAAATTTAGTCCTTATCTTTTAAATTTACACAAAATAAGCTGCGGTATTCGCAAATGACTTAACTTCAATTGTATTTCATAGCCAATTGTTTGAATCCACAATACTGAGCTAACTATTTAAGCTGAAAAGTTTCCACAGTTTTCCAGTCTTACTCAGTCGTTATGAACTTTACTAGGGCAGCTTGAAACAAGATCACCGAGCATCGCTCAGTTTGAAAACAGAACACAACGGTTCAACTGGGTTTTAAACGTTTGAAAGTCGTTTGTTTTCAACCGAGAGATCTGCATGATGTAATACGAACACGGTCATTACAACACCCTCCATCTGACTTCCAAAGATTCCAAATGGCGGCACCGCTAAGCAGTTCCTTCCGGTGAACTGGCAAAAATGAAAAAAACAAACAAACACGTACAACAGTTTGGGTGAAACTAAACGTATCGATTCCATACTCGATTCCCTGATGAAATTAAAAGCTCTAAGATTCGGTATTTTGGATAAAGTCAAGTGGATTTCGGTGTTCGGCCCTCAAGAAGTGAAGCAGTCAAAACATTCTTCGAAAAACTGAAGACTGAGCTGACCTTTCAAGAGGCGGGAACCGCCCAAACCACGTGTGCAGACGTGTACCTATACCTTGAAATTTCACGTGTTAGTTTTAATGGAAGCAAACGGATACTAGAATGACTGTTAAAACGTGTGAACGAACTTGCGAATGTAATGCATGTGCAATAAATAAAAATGGTATGGAGTGATTAACATGAACCAGATTCGGTTGCAAACTTCACAACAATCATTAGCTAAATGCTACAACAGTTTACATCAACAGCAACAACAACAACAACAACAACAACAACAATTAATAACAACAACGATAGTAATAATAATAATAATAGTACTACTACTACTACTACTACTACTAATAATAATAATAATAATAATAATAACAATAACAATAACAATAAAAACAATATAAATAATAACAACAGTAAAAAAGACGTGTTCATTCTCCCACAACTAAAAATGAAAGCAAATCATTGGTTAACAACAATGTTTGCAAACTTGGAATTTGACTGGATGGATGGTGTTTTAATTTGAGTGCGATTTTATCAGAACTTTGATTTCAACGCTGAAGAAAATTTATATTATCTGCCGCCAGAATTTCGAAGCTAACCCTGAACACGGCGCTTCTTCCGTCTTCTTGTTCTTCTATTTGTTGCTGTTTTCGTTTCATCAGCGGCGGCTTTTCCCTCCAACGCTGAAACGGCACCGGCTTTGTCACCATTTCTTTCTGCTGCATTTGAGGTTTTCTGTTCGGCTTTATCAGTTGTTGTGACGTTTTCTTTGCTCACAGGTTTCTTGTTGTAGCTCATCCCAAACTCCATCATGGGAGCGGCTCCCTGTTGCCCAGGAAACAGAGGCTTCTTCTCAGCGGGCTTATTCCGCTTAGTATAGTCTAAACCAAAAGTCGGAGCAGCGCTTTTGTTTTGGTTGAATTTTCCAATTTTGTCCCCCAGTTTGTTCGGAGTCCTTTTAGGCTGGCCGAATTTCGAAACTGGACCCTTTTGGTTTTTCTTGTCATCTCGAGCAGCGCTATTTGCAGTAGGCGCTTCTTTTTTATCTTCTTGGGGTTTTATTTCGGGAGCTTTCTCCTCTTTTTCAGTGGGTTGGGGCACTTTCTCTATCTTTACAGGACCGTTTCTCGATTCCGGACCATTCGTAGAGGGATCAGTTTTACCTTTTAAGTCTTTCGTTTGTTCATTTTCCGGTTTTGGACCCTGTGGCGTTTCTAATTTCTTTGATTCAGGTTTAACATCCATTTTGGTCTGTCCATGACTTGGTTCTGACACGGCATTGCTTGTTTTCACGTTGTTTTTAAGCTCACTAGATTTTGGTTCTGAAGTGTTTTCGTTTGCAGATTTGTCGTTGTTCATAGCCTTATTATTTTTATGATCAAGTTTCTTGTCATCTTTCTTTCCAGCCTTATTTGTGTTTTCACCTTTGCTTTGCTGACTTTGCGTCAGCCCAGTTTTATTAGCGTTCTCATCAGTTTTAATTAGTGATGGGTCTTCTTCCTTTGGCTCGGGTTTGCGAGATAATTTGATGCTGTCTACATTGGGCTCAGGCGCTTTGTTAGCTAACTGTTCTGGTTTGTTTGACGATATTTTCTCGTTACTCTTGCCATGAACAATCTTTGGTTCGGATTTCGGCTCCGAATATTTCTTGTCAACTTTTGTCTCGGGTTTAGGAGCTTTTTTGCTGTTGTCTCCCTCAGGCTTAGGCGTATTATTGAGCAACTGTCCTGGTTTGTTTGACGAGATTTTCTCATCTTTCCTGCCATGAACAGTCTTTGGCTCGGATTTAGGCTTGGGCTCTGGAGCTTTCTTGTCAACTTTTGACTCGGATTCAACAGCTTTCTTGATGCTGTCTGTCTTAGCCTCAGGTGCATTATTGGTTGACTGTGCCGGTTTGTTTGATGAAATTTTCTGGTCTTTCTTGTCATGAACATTCTTTGGCTCGGATTTAGGTTTGGGCTCTGGAGCTTTCTTATCAAGTTTTGCATCGGGTTTGGAAGTCTTTTTCATGCTATCTACCCTGGGTGGCTCAGACGTTTTGTTGGCTAAGCGTCCCCAACCTTTCGCCGCAGGAACTTTTTCTTCCACGATGACCTCGTTTGTAAGATCTTTCTTTGGAGGAAAATGTTCTTCCTTGATGGCTTGGCCTGCCATCACTCCAGCTAACGGTACAGCAGCGGAGGTCGGGGACAGGAACCCGGATGACGTGGGTGGCGTTCCGCCGGTAGGAGCTTGGACACCAGCCGAATGCATCGCCCTTACTCGAGCCAGCAGTCCCCCACCCCCACCTTCGTCGGGTTTGCTTGCATCGCCGACACTTCCGCGACTTCCCAGGAGACGCTTCAAGAAATTGGTACTCCTAATAGCAGACATTGCCTTCTTCCATTTTCGACGAGCAGTGAAGGCCTTCAGCCGGTCTGTCTTGATCTTCTTCCCTTTACCCTTCTTCATGAGAAGCCAGTCCTGCTCAAGACACTGATCTACAGTCGCTCTGTCCTCGGGTTCCAAGACTAGAAGGCTAGAAATGAAGTCTCTCACGGATTGGGAACATTCCTCGAACACTGGGTCATCAAAGTCCCACTCGGCCAACTGAACATTGATTAAGGTTTCTGCATCGGTGTCCCCCATGAAGGGTGATAGCCCGCTGAGGAGAACGTAGGCGATCACGCCCACTGACCAGAGATCTGTTGCTCGTGTGATCGTGTCATAGGTCAATACTTCCGGAGCAACGAATTCTGGAGTGCCAAACATAATCTTCAGGTCATTGCCAGGGATGTATTTTCTCGCAAGTCCAAAATCAATGAGTTTGATCTGTTTGCTATCAGGGCGAACGAGCATAATGTTCTCCGGCTTCAAGTCCAGGTGTAGGACATCTCTCTCGTGCATATGTTTAAGGCCTTCCAGAATTTGCTTCATGTAGCTACTCACTTCAGCCTCGTCAATATATTCATCTTCCACGACCTTCTCGAACAATTCGCCACCAGTAACGAGTTCCGTTACGATCACCATTTCCGTGTCTGTTGTAAACGCGTCCGAGAGCGTCAAGAGCCGCTTGTGCGGCTTAATTGTGTTCATAATTTCAATTTCATGCTTCACCTCTTCTTTGTCCTGTTCCTTGGCGCACTTTATGATCTTAGCGGCGTGCGACTTTCCCGTTTTATTATTAATACATCTAAATACAACTCCAAACCTGCCCTTGCCCAGCTCTTCTTTCACGGTGTAAAACTTTGTGAACTTAGAAGTCCGAATATCGACTACTTGGTCATCTAATTCAGGCTCGGAAAGTTCGGATTCGCTCGCCGTGCTGTCGTCGTCGAGACCGTTGTCGATGATGAGCCGAGCGGTGCTCGTGGCTCGTCCGTGGTGATTCCAAGCGGTCACTTTGTACTCGCCCACATCAGCGCTTGTTCCCTTTGTTATAATTAGTTTACAGTTGTCTTCATCGTCGTAGAGAAAAGTCAGCTGTTTGCTCTCTCTCAAAACCTTGCCTTCTCTCGTCCATTCAACCTCGGGTTCAGGATTGCCCCTGATCTTGCACTCGAACCTAGCGGCAGTTCCCTCTGCGACTTTGCAGTTTCTCAGTGACTGAATAAACTTGGGCGGGCCTTCCGGCATGCCATCTAGGATGGGACGAAACAAGATGTGATGGTTAAAACAGGAAAGTTAATACCAAGAACGGGGCGAGCTGGAGCATTCGAGTTGTGATGTAAAGAAAAGAGCGAAAAATGATATTTCAATGCGAATTTGCAGGAGTTACCGAGCATATGAGTAAGAAAGCGTTTATAAGCCGAATAGTAATGTGAGCAAAGCTGCTTAGCTTGGTCAGCAACTAAATGTTATATTACCGCTTGCAAGTCAGATATGTCGGAAAACGCCAATCAAGCTCACAAACTCTCAAAAAGTAAGAAAAGTCTGCAAAAGACAAAGATTTAAACACACAAATCTTTTTTATCTTTCCTTTCTTCGTCGACTGTGAAAGGTCGATTACGTAATTTTTGGTCAAAAAAGTTACAGGTTGCTTATACTTTAGTTGTAAATATGGGATTTTGAGGCACCGTCTTGGAAATTTGTCAGCGTTCGTCTCTTGCTACAACTTACGCATGCGCAGTCGTTATTCCGACATGTCCTAGTATTTTAAGTGGGTTAAGCAAACAGCGAAAGCATAGCGCGGCGACACTCCCAACTTCACTTGACCGGACGGTATAAAAGGAGAACATGTGAGCACCAGCAGCAAAAAAGAGTACACAACAACTTGCCATCAATGAACCAACCACACGAATGAGTATGAAGAACGAGAACATTTGGCGAAAAAAAACATGTCATTAAAATGACATTATGAATGATTCGAAGATTCGCAGTGTCATCGCATGAAGTCGAGAATTAAAGGGGAATTGTAAAGGCCTTATTATACTTTCATAAATATGGAAAAATATGTTTATTGGGAGCAATTCATCAGTTTACTTGGAAAACAAAGAGATAAACCAAGACATGCAGGAAAAAGCGAGATTCAACGGCCTGAACCACAATATCTTAACATTTAGTTTAGTTTAGTTTAATGCATTCGCCACAACATTAATACAATACTGAGAACTACTGAGTAACAAAATTAATAGGTAAATCAAAAGTAAATGGGGTGTGACAGGGAAAAGGAACATGACTTTCGTTCCAATTGCAACCTAACCCCTACATATTAAAAAAGGTAGGATATTATAAATTTAAAATTGCAAACAATGGAAAAAAGAGATTATTGAATATGAAAATTACAATAAACAAATTGCAATATTTAACAATCGATGGACGCAAAATGTAAGTTTGATTTCTGCCCCGTCTGGCGAAGTGTAATCCACTTCAATCCGTGCCGTCCTGCAATCGAAATTGTTAGTTCTGATTTATTTGCAGGAACCTTTTTATTTTAGCCAAATCAAGTTTCTTATTTAACGAAACTAGCCCTTATTTATAAAAAATACGACTTTTTGTGATTCAAGATTTTGCTTTAACATTGAAGTCGGTCTTATAGCACAATTATGCCCGCCACACACTAGCCGATTTTTTGTCGGGAGACCCCCGATTTTTGTCGGGAGTAAATTTATCGGGCCGGTAGCTCACCACACACTAACCGATATTTCTGCTCCACTACACAACAGACAAATAAGACCCATTTGGTTTATTTTGGTGGAGCAGGCTTGACTCGTTGAA
>JAOEHT020184472.1:0-11456 GCA_025448195.2 Parazoanthus atlanticus | reverse complement strand
AGCTATATAGCTATAGGTATATGTGCGGCGCCAAAGGGTAGGGTTTCCGAGCTGTTTTGGTCTGATTTGAAATTGGATATCGTTCTTGGACGAAACTGTGGGGATATGTCGTACTATATGGCGTATGAACGACATTTTGCGCCCCTGAAACGGTCGTCAATTTCAACGTTAGTTTGAAATCGCATAATTTGGTCTGAAAACGGGTCCAGGGTGTCACGAACGCACCCTCCCCCCCCCCCCGCACCAAATATGAATGAGGAGTCCCCCCGAAGGATATCCGACGATTGCCGTTACAGCTATTTCTCAATATATTGTGCAACACGGGCTGTGATATTGGTAGCAGTTATTCTCTTGTACAAATGTGTACAGTGTTCGTGTTGATGCAGATCTAGACTAGAATCAAACTATTTTAAAAACCTTTGAGCTAGGACGTACATGCGTACTGGTAGAATATATCGTATGAGTCCGGAGCACTGTTTTTTTTGTTATACAATTATGGTAGCAACATGTAATAATAAGTGTACAAGTGTGATAATTAAATTAATTAACTCATTACAGGTCTGCTAGCAACTCAGCCATGAAAATATTCTCTTTTTCTAGTTCTGTTGACGTTGAACTGTGACAAAAGAATAGCTTAACCCTGGTCAAACTAAAGTTTAGTCAAACTTAACATTTTGTCTTTTTGTATGACGCGTATGGTTTTAGGGGTGGATCATTAAATATCTGGGGAGGGGAGTGGGCAGAATTTTTTTAGCGTGAGTTATCTTTTTATGCATTTTTTAGCTGTGCTTAGATTTTTGCGGACATTTTCCCTTTGCACAATTTTTTTTAAACAGGAAACTTCGCCAATCAAATCGTACAGTATATGTTTGCACAACCGCTCTTATTGGTTAAACGTAACCACAGCCAGAACACTCGCCGACTCGGTTTTAAATTAAATCGTCCAATACGACACGTGAAGTATAAATAGTATTTTCCTGAGAAATTACCATATATCTGAGATACCATTTCCTTTTATGGGGATATGCCCACACCCTCCCAATCAGACGGCGTTATAATGGTCCACCCCTTACACTGATATATATTCATAGATATTCAGGCGCTAGCTCCCAGCAGGGCTGTCCAACATCCTGTTTATAACAAGTATTCATGTATAGAGTTCTTGGCGAATTATGTCAAAACAAAAATGTTTAGTTCAACATTTGATGGTCTCACCCAGACTGCTGAAAGCAGTTCTCAGAATTTCAGTGTCGGAAACATTGAGTAGCACCCTTAGATTTTTTAAAAAAATAATAAATTTAGATTTTCCATATACGGGCCATACCCGGAAATTGTGCGATAAAGACTGTAAAACATCTGAGGCTCTAAATTATGTCTCATTGCATTTTTACATTGAAATTTTGAAAAGTATCGGCCTTGCTGTTATTAATTCACTGACTTAGGAAAAATATCAATCGGTCGAACGATTGGAAACAAAATTTAAAGTCTATTAAATAATTTTATAGTGTGGTCTTGTGACGTTTTAACAGGTGTTTCTGAGCGTGCGTGCTAAATCTCGGTTTTCACGAGTTATTCAAGCGAAAACGCAAGATTATTTCACTGTGTGAACTGAAACCTGCGACTCGGCTTTACGAGATCGATCGTAAACAACGACGCTAGCGCAACGATTACAATTTTTATCTTTTTAACTTCTTGCAATTGCACTTGCACTCATTGCGTCGGTTGCTTTCCTCGTGAAAACAGAACATGACACAAGCGCAAGAATAAAGAAAATTATCCCGTTTATTCTGACCTTGCACTTGAGTCGTTGCTAACAGGGGCGTCCCCAAGATTTTGTAAGGGGGGAGGGGGGTTCCACATTACCGAAATTTAGGTTGACCAAGATAAGGTTTCGACAAAACCTCATAGTAAAAGCATAAAAAACGGTGAAAAAGGGGGGGCTCCGGAAGCCCAGGAACCCCCCCCCCCCGTGAGTACGCCCCTGACCAGAAAGTAACTTTGAACTTTCGTCTTCAGTGGTTGATCTCCCAGACAACACAAGGACTTAAATTCGCCGACGACATTGTAAAGAAAGCGCGAGTCTTACAACCGTTCTTACCGATAAGAAATATCATATACTGTTTTATTGCGGCATGAACTAAAGGTTATCTTTGGCTTAATGGATTACTGATACTTCCCCGTTTGTAATTTACACTGGAGAAGCGTGAAGTATTGCTACGAAAGTGTTACAACTAAAGTGCAGTGGGAATTCTAGAACATTCTAAAAGCATTGCACAGAACTGAACACATTGATTTGGCCACTGACGTACTCAGAAATCCATCCAGAGTTCAGCTGTCCACAGTATAAGGAACACAGTAGATAGTTCTTACATTTATTAGTATAAAAATGAGCTTATAAATTCAACAAAAGGAAAATGAAATGTCACGGACAGTTTCTTGTCCATGCACTCTTTAGTTTCATTGATACACCAAGGGGCAGGTTCGTTTCTACAACTGGAGTTTTTAATCATTAAAATGTTTCCAAACACAAAAGGCTGCTATCCTTCCGTCATTGAAAGAAAAGAAGATAAAATTGTTTAGTTATGAGTTTTGCCACTGAACTGTTATATAACTAATTATTTTTTGTAGAAAGGCAAAATTATCCTTTTTGGAACAAGCCAGGTCTTGCTTGCAGTGCGTTGTAAGGCCAGAATCCATTCCCGATGCCGCAATTGTGCTTTAAATTCTGCTTGACACGCGCGGTATTTACTTTCAAATATGCCCCGGATTTAAACTTAAGCCTCCAGAAATATGTCGGCAGCCTTCGACAAGTAATTAAAAACTTCGAAAAAGATTCGAATCTGTTTGATTTATGCCATTTAGCTCACATCAGTTTCATCGTTTGAGTTGTCTGAAAGTGTGCTTTCTTCCTATTCACGTTTTAAGCTACGGACTTGTGCTAATCTCCGGCATTCTAATACTGTGTGCACTGTCTTCTGTGTGACGTTGTTGTACAAATAAATTTGTAGACATTTATCTTGGCCCCTTTCCATTCAAAACAATACTAGGGGTTTTGTTTGATATTTACTGAAGTCAAAAAGACTCTAAGGATTGATAGTTTTCTAGGGTACACGATCAATCGCTTTTAAGCGAAAAATGTGAAACTAAGTCTTTTTGATAACATCTGTGTTTCTTGTTGTGTAAACATACACAACATTCGTAATAAAAAGAACAAAATTTTCACAACTATCATTTGTTCACTAATATTAGTTTTCAGCCGCATGCACTCTATGATTTCATCATAAAATGATAAATCGTCCCATTGATTAAAAATATCTAAAAATACCTTTTCAGTTTGGCAAACAAAATTTAATTATTTTACTGGGAAAAATTTAAAACAAATCTCAAACAACACGCTGATCTCTTTCTAATCTCGTTGAAGAAGATGACGACTTGAGGGAGAAAAAAAATTGGTCCGCAGACTTAAAGTACTAGTCAAAATAAAACCAGTAACGAGAAAAATAATTGGTATTTACGATCGCCCCCCCACAAAACTGTCAAAAGAGAAAATGCAAATATACTTTCGGCAGATATCCAATTATTACTTTTCGCACAAATCTTTATTAAACATGCAAATGCGTTTAGCAACTGAAACTCAAAGCCAAACAACAACAAAATAATATAATCAAAACGGCCGGCTTTTCACTACTTCATTTTAGCTAACTGGCGAAGTGTGACCAACATATATGAAAGAGTTTTCCGATTTCTCATTTTAAAGCGGGTAATTTGTCATTTCTTGACAGCATAACAGATTGGATATTGGTTACAATACTATTAACTGTGCAACTTTTGGCTCATAGAAGCCGGCTTTTTGAGTTTATGTCAAGAATTCTATCGGCATCGGGCTTAAATACACAGACGATGCTATCGGGTCGTATGTTGATTGTTTTTCTTATTTTCAAGTATACGGATTTTTTTGAAAGCGATAAAAGGTGTCAAAATATCATCGATCAGCAGTTATCAACAGTTCGCTCTCCGAACGTATTAACAACGGGAAGGCAAAGTTTGGATATTGAAGAACAATCGAACCACTTATATGATTGGGTTTTGTTTGGCAAAATTCGTCTTTCATCGCCTTTTCTGATCCGAGTGCCGTCAATCTTCAACACCAGGGAGTAATTTGTATTTGTGGTAATCTGACCAAGGCAATTGGCGGACATCAAGCATCTTCTCGACATCTATATTTTATAAAAATCATATCTCTGCTTCACTGATCGTTCATTTTTTACAGATAAGGTATCAAATGGCCAATGTAAACACAGCAATCCCGACTGTAGACTGCCGGTTCTGAATTTGATGATTACATGCAGTCGTTAAATATAGATATATTTTGATAAAGCATCAGTGGCATGAAGGCCTAATGAAATGTTTCAATAACAGAGGCGTTTTTGGCTACATTAAAATGCCAATCTTAACACGATATGAAATTTAACACCTGAATATTTGCAATATACAGCCACTAAAACTTGTACAACTGTGTACACTTAGTATAGTTTGTAGTGGTATACAGCTGTGTTGGTTTGATCTATCAACACGAAACGGGAAAAAATATATACGCCCACGAGAGGTAACAGCAGCCAAAAACGAACTGCCCTCAAGGGATTCGTATTTATATGTAAATCATGGTTAGGTTAGTGCAAAAGAATAATTTCATTTTTGGCAAATTCTTCACCTTTCAATTTGTTGAGTCGAGTTCATTTCCTTTCAACCGTGTTTCTTGAGGCACAAAAATTTACCTGCGGGTTTCGAATACCCAAGGTGAACTCAATCTTGTGACTCACAAAATCCTTGACTGCACTCAGTAATTCAAGTCCACGCGACGCGACCAATATATATAAACAAAAGCGAATTCAGTTTAACTCGCAGAACGAATGAAATAAACACACCATTCACACCAGAAATTAAGTACTGAATCAATTAAATTGAATGCAATATAGAGGAAATTACGTACCTTATAGACATCGTTGAGTCCCGAAAGCATGTCAAAATATGTGTATAATTTGTTTAACATCCGCACAATATCCATTGGCACCACACGATCGTTTGAGCAGAGTGCCGTGAAGCCCACAATGTCACTAAACAGTATAGTAACGAGTTTGTAGTTTTCCGCATCTACTGGTTGGTCGAGACGAAGCTTTGCGGCAACCTCTTTCGGTAAAATCGAGTGCAACAACTCGTCGGTTTTTTTCTTGTCCTCCACGAGTCTTGCCTCGAGTTTCTTGAGGTTGTTACTCGTATCCTCGAGTTTTTCCACTAGCTCGCGCTCCGGTCTCCTGGCATGTGTCATAAAGATCAAGTCTCTTGTCGCATCGTGCAGGGGGATGTCGCTAAAGAACAAACCCCTCGATTTGAGCTCATCTAAACTAGAAACTCTTGGTGAGCAGAGAAATACAATGTTTTCAGACTCTGCAGCGCACACCATCTGACCTTTTAATCGGAGCGTTACTCCACTATCAAAGTCGCCTTCCGTGCTAGAACCTTGCACAGGAAGGACAATCATTCCAGGTTTTGTGGTTACAATAAACACAGCGTTGACGTGAGCCAAAACAGCGTCGTAGCTAAACTGCTCCATTCGAGGCCTTGCTAACTCGAATATATCTGTAAATACCAACTTCTGTCCAGGTTTCTGTTGAATCAGACGCATCAACGCAATGCCAACTTGCTTTACAACTAGTTTGCGATCGAACATGACGTGAAATGGGAATGCTTTACAGAAGGATAGAACGCTCATTTGCTTTTGCGAGTATCTGTATGACTGGGTGCGAACTTGTTTGCCTTTTCCGTTTGCGGTTTCGAATGACCATAAACCCAGTTTGGAAGTGGTAGGACTCGTACAAATCTCGCGAATTGCAAATATAACATGGTCTGCTTCCGCGCTCCGCTCCTGCGCTACTTCAACTTGCACGTCCGTATCCAGCAGTTCTTTGGCAATCGCCTTGACCAGTCCAATCACAATGTGCTCTAATCCTTGCCTTCGGGAATAGTAATGTAGAAACAGCTTCCCTGATTCAGCATCCTCTGTGCAGCGGAACGAAGGCGCTTCCATTCCGGGGTAGATAGACGCAAGATGGTCGTGTAGGGCATCAAGATTGCAGAGGAAATCCCGCAAGTTTCGACCAAGGACTCGCAGAATTCGATCATATCCGGAATTGACGCAGTACTCCAAGAAATGGGCTCCAAACACCTCAAGAACCGTATTCAAATCCAGATCTGTGGACCATTAATTTTATAAGACAAAACCTCAGCTGACAGCACTCTAACCGCAGTGTCAATATTAAATAGATGTACATTATACCTACCCAAAGTTTCACACGTCGCTGCGACAAGACGAAGTGTCTCTTCATCATCGTAGATTTTGTGAATAAGATATGATCCTCCCCCGAGCTCTACTCCGGCTTTTTCCCTGTTAACACATACATCAATTGTGTTATGTCAACAAAATGCAATAGAAAAAATATGCTTCTCCAACATATGCTAGGCAAGGCACGGTCGGAAGGCTTTATTTACATTATCCAGTATTGTTTTTGTACTTACACGATCGACTTCCACACATCCTCGCCAAATTTTCCCACAACCAGGTCAGTTA
Source organism: Parazoanthus atlanticus (assembly GCA_025448195.2). Classification (NCBI taxonomy): domain Eukaryota; kingdom Metazoa; phylum Cnidaria; class Anthozoa; order Zoantharia; family Parazoanthidae; genus Parazoanthus; species Parazoanthus atlanticus. Next base: position 4,831 of record JAOEHT020184472.1, on the reverse strand, counting down.
GTGCACAGTGAATGAACCCGTACTATCGACAAGGAAGAAATGATTAGAGAAAAGATGTGAGCTTCATCAACAACACTACACAAGAGATTTAATAAATAAGAGTTCCTTACCATATCGTGGGCCGGCCGCTCTGTGATTAACCGCGCCGCAAGTGAACTTCGAAGTGTTTGTGTAGTGCTAAACTGCTAAAATGTCACGTGGTTTGAGCAGAATCAATTATTTCGACCAATGGCCTTGCGTGACTTACACAAACAAACCCAGGCCAGGGGCCAAATAAACCGATTTTAAAATTTAAGTGCTCGTCATGCTGGATGTGATTCAATTTTTAAAAAGTTGTTGTATAGTACGTGCTATTTGAATTGCACCTCAGTTCTAAAAGAGCCGACCAATCGAACAAACAATTATGACTCTTACGAGCCAAGTTTTTCCTGTTGTTGTGTTGGTCAAAAACAGTTTGCCATTAAAGATTACAATATCATTCTGTCTCGCTTGACAAATAATGGTTTAATGGTAATGTATTGCTGTCCTCTAGCCTCTCCTTGCTAGCATATGGTTAACAGAGACAGGTGAATTTTTCTCGACCAACGCACCATGTCATCTCACATTACCGATTCATCTCTCAACCTGTCGGGCCTATTGGATCAAATACACTTATATTTATATTTATTTTAATATTTATATTTATATTTATATTTATAGCTACAGTAATGGAACTGAAAAGAATTCTTAGTTTACTGGTTGGAGGTCCAAAAGGAAAGATTATCGCACGGTATTGTTCAAAGTAATAAAAGGTAATGCCCAGTGGCTTGGGAACGAAAAGTATCTTGTACAAATGTTCACTTTGCGTAATATATTTACTGTGCAATTAGATAGCAAACTTGTCAAATTTCTTCCATCTTTAAACCATAAAGTTGGGCAACGCATGCATCCCCCGGCCAATAATCCTTACACAGAGGGGCGGCCGTACAGGGAAATAATAATAATTTGTTCGTGACTCAGTGGCTTTTGTATATATTGTAAAGAATAGTCTGTAAAGAGAACACTTTTGAAGACACCTAGTGGTTAATTTGCAAACTAGCCTTTTATAGTCGTCACAGTTTTTACAGTTTTCGTAGGTTATTCATAGCACGTTATTATTGACAAAGAGCAAAACTCGAAGGAGTCGTTTCCTAACAATACAAATTTACACCCACCAAGAATTCATAAAGATTATACATACATAATTGCAATACAAATTTATATCCATACACAAAGAATTTATACAGATAATAGTTTCCATAGCTTTTTTAGTCTTAATTTTCATTTGTATAGCCTTTTTGGTCCTGGTACTTTATCTATAGAATGTCTTAGATAATTTAGAATATTTCATAGCCTTTAATAGTAAAATACTGTAATTTGTCAGTAAGAATTTGTATTATAAACCAAGCTGAAATGCCCCTTGGGGCTTATAATAACATGTAAGTATAGACTTGATTTAAAATTTTGGAAGCCGAGTCTAACAATTTACTTTCGTAGAACTGCACGTATAATCTGTGTATTGATATATTTATTTGCTTTTTCAGTAATTATTCGTTCGTCATTTATGATTCATAGTGGTACTTTCTAACTCTAAGCAATAGTCTATAGTTTGCCCCGTCACGGCGTGCAACCGACGGCCTTTGGTTTTTAACACAGAAGGACACCATTCTGCCCGAAGCGATTTTCTTTCAACAGTAACCTTCGAATAGCAGAAAAATCTTAAGCATTTCTCTGTTCGACAGAGCAGAAAGTTGATAGGAGACTGTTTAGATCATCACTCGTTTCCCAAAATAGCTTTTCCCTAAAAAAGCCATCGAAACGCAGGTACCACAGGCCTATGTAGAATATGCACATATAAGCATAATAAAACGAGGTCCTTAATCGTTTGAAGATTTGATGCCATCCTTGTGTTGGGCTGCACAGTTTATAGGTGGATTAGAGACCTTCTGGAAAGAAAAGGTTCTGTTTTTAGTGCTGCCATAATCCATGTTGATGGATTTCTCAATCATCAATATGCAAAATATTGGGAAATTTTAGACGAATGCTATCCGGATTGCTGGGTTCGTTGAAATAGCCAAACATTTAATTCGATTCTAAGTGTGTACGCAATCTTGTTACTCGTACTGTAAATAACTTATAACTACAGACAAAAGGGTTCTTTATGCTTTTTTAAACGTATACAGCAGCGGAAAGTCGAAACGGGTAGACAACCTGTACTAAACTGACAAACACTGGCTACCTATAGCTACAGATTAGTTTCATTGTCTATTTTTATTTAATATTAGGCCACACCAATTTTATTCAGTTTCTTGTTTTACGAACCCGGCGGTCCGATTTTTGCTGAAATGCAAAAAAAAAGTTTCACAATGAAAGAAAAATTGAAGTAATCATGTATTTTTTATTCAAGAGATGAACTTTCTAGTTTGATTAATGAAAATGTTTTGAATTGCATGAATATTATATATTACTGTATTGGTGTCTCGTGCAGATCATCCCCAAAGTTTTTTAAGAAATGAAAGTAGCACTTTGTCTTTTGTGTTAATGAAAATCTTGTGACACCTTTTTTTCTTTTCTTTTTTTACCGCCTCCGGTCCTCAATATTGACCTAAAAAATACGTAAAACAAGAAATAAAATTGAGGTGGCCTTAATTACATTAATGTAGAATATAACTTAGAAGATTTTTTGTTAATGATACTGGCTTTACATCTAGCATTATTAATTGAAAAATGGTCCATGCGTAGTATTTAAAGCCGAGTGCTTCTCAAGCTGCTCGAGTGCTCTCCCAACTTCCCAAGTGCATCCATAACTCGATAGACGCACAGCTAAAGCATGGACCACTCTTTTACCGACTATTATTTTAACTTTTAACTAGCGAGGACATTCTTGCTAATTATACTGTCTAGTTTCATCAGTTTTATACCAAGTTTTTTTACCCTTTCTTTTCTTTTTTAAACTGCAGAAGTCACATTAAACTTTAAACATCAAAGACAAAAAGTTAGCGAATTATTTCAATTTTACTGAAGAAAAAATGGGGATATGATATCACCGTAATTGTGCATGAAACCTGACACTATCAAGCTGGGTTTTCTTAAGAGATTATGAGTAATTATATAAGTGACTATTACTGTCATCGAAAACTGACATGCATTGTCCAAAAATAAATTGTTTTATTGAAAACTTGTTGGAGTCGCTGTTTATTAAATTTGCAATTGTTCGCGGTGGAATCAGACGGGAAATGTCAAATGGTTGCAGGTGCTTCCGGGTAAGTTCAGGGCATGTCTTCTCCGTGTACAAGTAGTTTTTGTCAAGAACATCTATATATTTAGGGTAATTATTTCGGAGCATTGAAGCTGTTAACCAGTTTTAAAGGAAGCTGCACTCGAAGACTGGCCATAGTACTTTGCCATCAATTAAGCCGAGCCATTAACAAAATTCATCTGCTTGATCAAATATACTTAAGGAACCGGTGTAATTAGAATGACGTGATCTTGACTGCAAAATCCATTAGCATTACGCTAACAGCTGACAGCTGACAAAGAAATATTCAGTTGCTTCCGTTTGTTTTAGTTTATTAATGGATTTTGCAGTAACTTTAGGGCCCTTTAGCTGTTAGTTTTTGATGACAAACGCTCCGGGCAAACGTGCGCACACACACACACACACACACACACATGGCAAACACTGATGTCTGATGGATTGACTTCGTTAGAGAATGTTTGTGAGCAACCGAGTGATATTATTTATATATAATATGAATACATTTATATACAATATTATTAAATGTATACCGCAAAGTGAACATGATCGAAGTTTGGATGAAGCTGACTGGAGATTCGGAACGTCTGCACAAACTTATTACTGAATTCTTTATCACACCGTACCGCAAAAGTTCTCGTGTTTTAAAATGTTTATCAGTTGCCGAGTTGGTAGTAAAGTGGAGAATTGTGTAGCCAGTGAAAAAAGAGGCTAAATCATAGAGCAATAGACAGCTGAACAGTCGGATTTTGAGAGTATTGTTTTTCCGTGCCTTTCGGCTTACCCCTTTTTGGCTCACAAGTTTTCAAAAGTGTCACGACTGAAAGAAATTGGCGCATTTGACTCCTTTCCGATTGCTCCTTCACATCTCTCGTTAAAATATCATGTATATATAGTATGTATATACATTATAATGGATCGCTATCCTTCAGTCCACTTGTAACTCGTACACAGAAATTAAACTAGAAAGACACTTGAAATCGTGTAACGACAACCTATATCTTTCCCTTTCTAAAATAACATTTCAGAATAACAAAAGCTGTTTCAAATTCCACCCGTAAATTATTGTTTATTCAAACTGGCGAGCTACAAGTACTGTCTGAGCGAGGTGAGATTGAGAATGACCCGTTTAGGTACATACAGGAAATACAGTACTTAGTGAAAGCGTCGAAAGCACAAACCGTTCTCAGAAACCAAGGAATGGTTGAACGCCGAAAAAGAATTTGGTTCTCTAGTTTGCCTTTACATCACATTTCTCGGGCTCATTCGACTATTCCTACCACTTTTCTTAGTTACACAGCTGTTTTTATCATTTATTACACACTTGATTACCTGGTTTTTTTAAAAATGATTTCTTTCACTGACTTAAAAATTATATCTGCACACACGTACTGTACGTTAGTTGCGGGCCGGCCGTTTGTTAGGACGTTCCAAACCTTTGTTAGGCAGAATCCATATGTCTCTCCTCCCATGATTATTTACGTTTACTTTTAATTCAGGGCAGGCTGAAGCTCGGATACATTGCAGGGACGAAGAGAATTGGGGGGCCTGCCCTCC
>JAOEHT020184383.1:0-11456 GCA_025448195.2 Parazoanthus atlanticus | reverse complement strand
TATTGGTAACTTTTAGGGGTTGTTTTTGAAAATTTCGACGAGCATCCCCGTCATGTCCGCATGGGAGTCCCCCCCCCCGGGGGACAGAACTGTTTCGAATTTTGTCATGGCTCCGACTGGGGAAGTGAGTAAATAACAGGGGATTGAACTCATCAATGTTGTCTGCTTTTCGTATTTGACACTATTAGTTAAAAATAGAAGACCTTCCGGGAAAAATGGCATTCTTTGTTTTAGTGCTAATTGCCACTGGTTGAAACCGTTATGTTTCGAGTTAGTGGACACTTATAACCAATCATACCGCTTTTGACCTTTTAAAACTAGGTGATTATGTACGTTTGGAAATGCAAGTGATAAGGTTTCTACAGTCATTCGTTGGGGCATGTTGTCAGAAAGGTAACAGCTAAGAAACCCAAACTTGAGAAGAGCAATTAAAATACAATAATAGTAGTTTAGGATGTTTGTATTTTCGTGAAGAATTTGATCGTTTCCACGGCAACGCAGAAGTTTCAAAACAGAGCAGTTTTTTTTAAAATAGAAAAATAGTTAACTTTTTTGGTTGTATTCGATCTGAAACGTTGCCATGGAAACGGATCAAACGACAGAGACACCTACACTTATTTACTCTCCTGGTAATGTATTTCAATCGTACAAAATTTGGGTTCATCAGCTATCAAAAATCTCCGACTATGTTCAGTCACCTAATAGCTTATGCGCTATTTTTGTGTGAGAAAACTACAATTTTTTTTCTCATCCTAATTTTTCAAGTGAGAAAAAAAATGATTGATGTGCATTATGAAACTAGTCTAGCTTTTAAAAGCTATTGCCCTTTTGATATTCATTAGGTGGTCAGTGATTGACGTAAAACGGTTCCTGTTTTGTTTGTTATTGTAGATTGCAATTAGTTCGTTTATATAAAGGGTATAAAATTATAAGCAAGGACGTTCTTCCCTTTTTCATTTTCAAAAAATCATCCACCTGTTTTTCATTGGAGATGATATGACATTGTGTTATAACTATATACAGAACTTTCAGTTTTCTCTTTTCTACTTTAGAAAACGGCTCGCTTCTTGCCAAGAACAGAAAACTCGCAAGCAAGTTCGATTTATTGGATCTTCAGACGATCGATTTCATTCACTTGAAAATTTCATTTCCGGTCAAATACACAATCCGTTATGTACCGCTACTCCTAGTCTAAACAATTTGTGTCGTTTACAGATTGTTACAAATATTTACACAATGCAGATCGATAATTTCGTCAAATGGCTTGTTTATATTTTCTTTTTTTCCTTCTTTTTTTTCTCAGAAAGTGATCTGTTCCTCATTGTGCTTAGCAAAAGATACTGGCTTCCCGGGACTTACATGAAGTAACTGTCCTCGGCCATTTCCCTTTCTGACTCTCTCGCACAAAATGCAAATCACACGTGGTCACTGATGCAATTTAAATTGGAACTTTCTTTCAGGTCCTTTCAGCATGATAAGTCTGGGAAAGAAAACACGAAAACCCGATAAACGTTTAAAAGCGCTTGTAAAAATCACTGATAACTGAATAGCCGTACAAAGCGCAGTCAGGCTAAAAATATTTTAGTCGCGCGTTGTATAGTATTAACCGATGACAAACGGCTTAGTAAGACTATTAGATTTACTATTTTTAACTAGTTATCTGGCTTTCATTTTTCAACTCAAAGATAGTTCAAGTTAATTGTTTCAAGGTGTCCAACGAAATATGGATTACGTAAACACTAAGAAGTGTTACGTGTAGTGGCGCTCATCCTCGGAAACCCAGGGGTGGTCAAATTCAGGGTCGATACAAAAGTCAAGTGGAGTGGATCGGTCTTCGGCCTCACCGCTCTTGGCCTCGCTTCTATCGGCGTCCGAAATTTTAAACTAATTTGCCCTCCCGAGACTGACTGCCCCTGGGTCTCCGAGGATGTGTGGCCCTCTATCTGTACATGTACTATCAAGTATTAACTTTAGCTTTCTTTTAAAACTTTTAAAACTATGAAAACTTCGTCTGTTAGTCCAACTCATGCTTTTCTCTATAGGTTTATAAGGAGGTGAACAAATACACACTTTTCGTAAGTTTGCTTCCCCGGAACTCAAACTCGAAGTTTGCATGAACTGATATACAGCCAGCGTATTGTTGTTGTTGTTTTTTGTCCGCTTAATGGGAATCGGTTATTATATTTAGTAGCCGGAGTTAGGTTTGAAGAGAACTGAATGATTGCATGGGTAACATAAAACACTTATCTGTTTTAGTTTGGGACTTGAAAAGTAACATAGTTTACTGACAAGACCCATAAAGAAATGCCAGATGGGTCAGGTATTTTGGAGAAAAAAAAATATCGCTTCAGCCCCACATATTGGCCACTAAAGATATATGACTAGAAGATATCAAAATTTACGTCAGAGTACAGAACAGAAGTTTTGACGTAATTCGCCAATTTAATATTGTAAAAATGTTATTACAACTTTAAGTTTACAAAAAACCAACGTTTTCGACCATTAGGTCATCATCAGGTTCGAACAGAAGTTGCATTTAGACTTTTGCATTCATTCATACTGGTCTAAGGAGCACCGATTTGGAGCTGAAAACAGAGAAATGTATGGGGTCTTTTGATTTAGTTATTGGTCGTCCACACTGATCATTCCTGTGTTCCACTTCCCACACCGTGTCTGTAGTGTCCGACATTTGAGTAGGAAAAAAGAGAGAACAAGCTGATTTTGAAAACAAAATCCAGTTGAACGTTTTGGGACAGCTAACCTGTTATTCAACGGGGAAAAACTTTCAAAAACAGATTGTTTTTGCTTTATTTTGGTATGTTTTGCTACACTTTCACCCATCGAAATGTTTTCTACGTGATCTAATAAGGTTTTATTCCATTTTCTGTATTCAACTTGGCTATTATTATTATTATTATTATTGTTATTGATGTGAGTAACGCATTCAGCGGAACATCGACAGGAGAACATTTACTTTCTAATGTTCTACATGAAATATTTTCAACCCTGATTCTCACTGTGACTTACCTGTGTAGTTCCTTGTCCTTGTCATCTATAGTGTTTATTTTGTAAATATTACTGCTATTATCTACTAATGTTAAATATTTTTATATTCTTGTTTTCAACATTACGGTGGATACCCCGCATGGGACTTAGTCCCTTTCGTGTCTCACCCATTTGTTAGTCTTAAATTACTTTTGTATATTGTTTGTTTGTCTGTTAATTAATTAATTAATGTTATTGTAATTTTTTTGTGATTTTTTAGTGCTAACTAGTGTGAATCGATCTTTACGTTTTTTAAAACTTGTTTACTGTATATTTTTTTGGTTATTCAGGCTTGGGGCATCCTTAGCATAAACCAAACCAGCGAATAATGCTTTTCAACGGTAGTTTTTATGAGTTTTTGCTTCAACGCTACAGCTTACGAATTATAAACACAAAAAAACTGTCAAGTAATTTGTTTACCGGTACACTTTTGCGCGCGTTTGAAGATAATTTTGCAGATTTTGTTCACTAAAACAATTATTTCCCTCAGCGTCGGTGCCTAGCGATAGAAATTCACCGAGCCGCATTCGGTGAATAGCCGTCAAGTATATTCGGCTCGGTGAATATCTCCACTTCGGAGAATAATGTTCTCATGAATGAGCACAGACGTGGGCGTGTGGCTCACTGAAGGAAGCTTTCTGTTGTTCTCTTCATCCAAAATGAAAGTTCCATAGTTATTTTTCTTACTTCTATTCATTGGTTTTGGTAAATGCTAACTCGATTATTTTCATCATTGTCGGTGCCCAGCGATATATATTCATCTCGCCGCATTCGCAGTTAGGTGAATATCCATCACTAGCCACCTTCACTTCGGAGATTAATCGTTAATTATAAGCTACTAATCTTTTTCTGTGTTTCTCTTCGTCTAAAATTTAAAGTTTCTCAGTTTTTTTTTGCTTCTATTCACTGGTTTGGTATATTCTAACACAGTTATTCTCCTTAGACCCTAATGTTGGTGAGCACCTTGTCGCATTCGTGGCTCGGTAATAGTAATAACTGATTTATTGGCACCATGAAAATATCTATTTACATCAGTGAAAATCCAATAAGATTTATAACCATGCAGTACAATACGATACAATACAATACAATACAATACAATACAATACAATACAATACAATACAATACAATACAATACAATACAAAACAGTACAGTACAGTACAGTACAGTACAGTACAATACAAATGTTCAAGTGTTCACAACTGGAACTTCTTTCTTGAAAAATATATATCACAACAGTTCACTTAGTTAATATATAATAAGTCACTTAATAATAGATTTATAAGAATCAATTATTTTGCAGATAAAGTTGCTGCTTAATTTGCAAATAGTTCTATATTTCATAGTTCGTATATATTGAAATAGGGATGGATAGTCGAAAAGAGAGAAATTTAGCTCGTGGAATCGTCTCTTGCACTTCGGAGAATTTAATTGTTTCTTTCACCTCCGGTCATTCATGCGTGACACGAGACAAATGGCATATTATTCCAATGAGCGAGAATTCTTAGGGCTGCAAGCGGTTTCATCTATAAGTTTCAGCGATAAAGTACAAAAGAAACTGTCAGGCGACCAAAGTTTTTATATCATCGGCACGCAAGAGCACGTGCGACTCGAGTTTTGAAGAGAAGCTTTCACTGGTCTGGTATATACTAAAACAATTATTCCCCTCAAGGATCGGCCTGTTCAGCCACTAGAAGGCTTGTCTATAGGACACTCTCCCGAGTAATCTTTGGATTCGAAGAATCTGCCACCATCATCATCATTGCCCTCAGTGTCGATGTCTAGTGATAGTCTTTTTTTAACGAGCCGTGATCCATAGTCACCTGCACGTCAGGCAATATTTCTTTTTAATTTACACGTACTAATATGTTATATTTAATCTTCTATTTTATATATTTTTGTAAAAGGTATTTGTAAAAGACGTAGCGACACTTGGTTCATTCTTGCGTACATGCGTGCATATTACTATTGTACAAAAGAGTATTGACGGTAACTAGATTTGCGTTTGGATAATTAGATTTGATACTACAGTCCCCTTAACAGTCGAAGTGATTCATAAATGTGGCAAATCAGTGAAGGAGCTGTGCAAATATCCCAAGTAATCCCTGCTGAGTGATAGCCCTAGAAAGGAAGTGGGCTCACGCGGACAAAGAGAAAAAATCCTTAGAACTTGGTCGACAGCATACATGTCAACTACTCCCGCTTGAAGCGAATGCAACATTGGCCTAAAATCTCAAAAGTACATACTCGACTCTCGAGTCACGATGAAATGGTTGTTACATGTTTGCAGGGATTTTTCTCGTTACATTATATCTAACTCCTCATGTCTCCAATGTCCAAACTTTCGTGAACAAAGTTTAGAGAAACAAATATCATTGACATTGTCTCCTTTTTAGCTAAAGACAAAACCGCTTGGACTTTAGTTTTAAAATGTAGGTTCTCTCTGATAATATTTGTTGAAGCAAGTTGGTCGAAGTCGTATAGAATTAGCCGGCGTCGTGCCCCGCTTTGGGCATTCAGAGCTTGTCACGACTGATAAACAATCTGCGAACAAGAAGCTTTCAACATTGTTTGCATCGTTTACCAAGATTACCATTAATAACCATTTTAAAACCTACTGTATTTTTAGATACGAAGGAGATCTTTGACAAATCTCTTAACACAACTTGTCGTTATTCATGAAGACACGCACGTTCACCTGTTTCAGATACACGAAAACACACAGTCATACAACTGTATGAGTGTATTAAGTAAATATATAAGTGAATTAAATAAGTAAGCGAGTGGGTGAATAAGTAAGTAAGTACTAAGTAAGTAAGTGGGTAAGCTGAGAGGAAATGAAGTTTGGTAAAAGAGGTTAAAGTGTCATCACCAGACCACTGAACAGTAGGTAGTTGCTCATTCTTTGACAGTTTGAATTTATCCTGTGTTCTGCTTCCTTTTAGAGACAGTAAACAGCTGACAGAGAAAGTTACTTGTGAAGGCTATTTGTAAACATTGAATAACTACTTATCTCACACAATTGCACAATTCAGAAGAATTGCATTCTAGTCGAAATGGATTTGTTTGTATCACCATGGCAACAAAGAGGGTCACGTACTTCTGGATGCAGCTTGTTCGCCTGGAAACAATTTTCATCACTTCAACCTTTTGGGATCAGCGACGCCTTTGCCTAATAGGATTCCAATTTATGGATAGCGTCCCCTTAATTTAATAGAACATATCAGAGTTATATTAGTATGCAAGAAAATGATGCTCAGTGTTCTATTTTTAACTGACAAAATAGAGGCTTTTCACACATCTTGATACTTGACGGAGCAGCTAAGCCTCTGGCCATACTTACAAAAAGAAAGAGAACGAAATGAAATTGGGACAAATTTAAACCTCTAAGCATCTGGGCGGTAGATCCGATCCGACAGATCACCAGAGGAAATGCTGAAGCGTGTCTACAACATTCTTAATTCGGTTTAAGTATCATCGAAATTAAAAACAGTTTCATTACTTGGTTCGATGACAGAGCAAAGACAAGAGACACAGTCTTCCTTCTCCGGCGTGCACAGTGTCATAGGTCTTCAGGATACTATTTGTTATTGTTGTTAACTTCGTTAAGAAAACTATAAATCTACCCACAGTAAGTTTTTCTTAAGCGAATTACTGGAAAAGTGCTCAATGCTGTAGATGTTTCAAGAATGCAACCATGACGGTGCACTAAGTGAGTAGTGAAGCCGGGGGGAGGGGGTCTGGTTGTAGGCCGCGAATCCTGATCGATTGTGCTAGCATAATTTTTGGCATAATGTGGAAAAACGAACATAAGTTTTGCACTTTTTATAAAAGTAACACTGCTAGCATAATCGGCATATTTTTAGTGTTTTTGAAGGGAACGTTAACAGAGCCATGACTTGCTTGGTCTCTAGATTGATTATTTTCAAGTTCTGTCCATACCTCCATGGTTCAGTCTTTTTCATTCGTCTGGGAGGAGGGGGAAGAAGGTTACCGCAACACTGCGTCGTTCGTCGTCTGGAGAACTGGGCACAGCGGAAGTAAAGATTGCGTCGGTCCCAGTTCCCGCTTTCACAGGAAACAAAATGGCGTCGAGCAACTTTCAGATGCGAGAAGAAGACCAGCAGGATAGTGCACTGTCAGATTACCTGCAAGCAAGTGTGATGCTGCAATATAACAAGCGCTAAGCTTCACCAGAACATATTAAATATGATACAAACATCGTACATTTTGACACATTAAGTCACCGCTTCTAGTCTGGAATGAAGTGCAGTATTTAGTTGTGTTCTATCAGAGCAAGTGTGTAACTCAAGATAAAGAAGATATCATGCTTTCTTTACACTAAATATATGATTTTGGACTTGCTTTTTTTTTAATAGCATACTTCAAGAAAAAGTAGCATAATTTTTAAAAACGAGTATAATTTTGAGAATAATTTGGAATAAAATTGGTAATTGCTAGTAGCATAATATGCTACTTTTACTGGCACAATCGATCAGGGCCTAATCTAGTGTACTACACTAAATATCTCCAACTTGGTGTAATACCAATACAAACACAAGTTGTACACATAATTGTTCTGGAGATCCCTGGTTCTTTACAGAGATTTGAATAAGGCGCTGGCACTCTCGTATATTTTCAGCCCCCCGCCCCCTTCCCAATCTGAATAGGGTTTACCCAACTTTCGCAGGTCGTTGCTAGGCAACGGCTAAGCTCACGTCACCGAAACACGTAAAGAACTAACGTACGCATCAAGCTATGTAATATATGAACAAGCTACCTCGCATAGGCGACAAAGGGGCTGATTTCCAAAACATCAAGAATCGGCCATTCTTGTCATTTAGCAAAGAGTTGAAAAGATTTAATGAATCCATTAGGATTAGCACTAACACGGGAGGAATCCCACAGCGGTTAGACACCGATGTGCACAGCGTTGTGACAGCGAAAACAAGCACAGCGCTGTGGCAGCGAAAACGAGCACAGCGTTGTGACAGCGATGGTGCTGCTAGTGGTGTTACAGTGCTGACAGTGACAGCGCTGAGACAGCAGTGGTAGTGACAGCGCTGAGATAACGATGTGCACATTATTGTGACAGCGATGGCAACTGACGGCGCTGTCACAGCGGTGACAACTGACACCGCTGTCACAGTGGGGACAACTGACACCGCTGTGACAGCGATGTGCACTAGTGTGACAACGATGGCAGCCGTGACAGTGCTGTGACAGCGGTGACAACTGACAGCGCTGTCACAGCGGTGACAACGGAAAGTGATGTGCTCATCGCTGTTACACTAGTGTGAAGATCGCTGTCACAGCGCTGTTAGTTGTCATCGCTGTCACAGCACTATCAGTTGCCACCACTGTCACACCAGTGTGCACATCGCTGTCACAGCGCTATCATGCAGTTGTCACGGCTGTCACAGTGCTGTCAGTGTCATCGCTATCACAGCGCTGTCAGTTGTCACCAATACCACACTAGTGTGCACAGTAATGTTGCAGCGTTGCCATTGTCATCGTTGTTGCAGCGTTGTCAGTATATATCGCTGTCACACTAATGTTGATGCCATCGCTGTCACAGTGCTATCTAGGCCACTGCTGTCACAACGGAGTTGAGTACACCACTGTCACAGTACTGTCACTAACATCGTTGTTAGACTAGTGCCAATTGTCACCGCTGTGACATTAGTGTGGACAGTACTGTGACAGCAGTGTAAACCTCAACCGCTGTGCCACCGCTGTGGGATTCCTCCTGTGTATCCATACCAAGATTGTTGTGCTAATTAGCTAAGTCAATATAAAGACTAAGTAATTAATTAAGTAAATTATGACGTCACATGACGTCAAAAATCTACCATCTTGGATTCTTTTGGCTGTCTTCTTGGATTTTGTATTGACATCAAGATACTCAAAATTAGTGGAAAACTTATTTAGAAGGAATTTTAATTATAGTAAGTATAGGTTCTTGCGGCTTGCTGCCTTTCCCGAAACGAACACAAAATCTTAAGGTGACAGATCTTTTGTGGTACCTTTAAAACGGCGGTCTCTGGAACAGTATCCCGCAATCTCTTAGAAAGGTCTTTCTATAACTATCTTTAAAAAACATATTTAATTATATTTTTTATTTAATAGCTGTTGTATTTCACCTCCTTTATTCTGTTTTATATTGTCTTTTATATTTAATCTTATACTTGTAGAGCATTTTTATAAAGTCTTTGAACATTTGTAAAGGCTGCATGTGTAAAGATTGTGTATTATTAATATTATAATTATTCTTCTTATTAATATTATTACTATTATTATTCTTATATATTAAGAATTTTTTTAGAGTTTAATCGTCAAATAAACTTTATCTCCAAGAACGTGATCGATAGATCATGAACTAACCAGAATGATCCGATCGTTAACTAAACCAGGCAAAGCAACAGTGTTTATAAAAGCTTTAAAAACGCCTCGAAATCGTGCAATAACATGCGATTCAGCCCGTTTGGTAGAGTTCAGCCGCAGCTGTTGCAAGACGTCCCCACACCTGTAAAAACAAAATTAACAGCTACTCAAGCTCCGTTTAATATCAGACTCTATCTGCACTATATTAACTTATGTACAAATCTTCTCTCATCATCTCTGTAATCCCTCAGAACAGGGTATCCTCTGGATTAGTCACTACTACTAGGATATCCTGTACTCGTCTACTTGGTTTTATTTTTCAACCTTCTTAGTTATAAAAATTACTTTACTTCTGTATTTATTTCCATTCTTTATTTGTATTGTGAAATGTTTGCCAGAACTCTAAGATTGTAATTCTTTTCTTTTCATGTAGTATTTTGAATAAATTTCTTTCTGAAAAATGTGTGTAATCAATACGACGAGTACAAATAAAAATTGAACTTGAACTTAATGTTATACTAAATACCTCTTTTCAGCGAAAATGATAGCGATGAAATTAGGGCCTTTTTGAAAGCAGTTGGTACAGCTAAGGCTCAGCAAACATCTTGAACACCAACTTTTTGTTTTTCTCTTTACGTTTGTTTACCATTCAGTCGATTTTATTGTTTTCTGTAAGAAGGAGTGCGTACGGGAGGAACTGCAGACCCTGGTCGTAATGCAGAACTAACAACGGACATATTCGGATATCGACGTTTGACGTTCTCTACAAAACCCAGAAACGTGTGTTCTTCACGTTGTAGTTTTGAACTCAACAGTTGCCAGGCGGTCAGCTCGGTGCATGTTCAAGTGCAGTGCATTGTCTTCTCTCTAATAAAGTTTTTGTTTTGCGCCTTCTTGGACGTTACTTAAACGGTGATTGTGACGGTAGTGATGACGATGATGGTGATGGTCATTATAAAGGTGATGGTGATAAGGAGAGTGATGGTGACGATGATGGTGGCGGTGAAGGTGATGGTGATGGTGATAGTGATGGTGACGTCGATGGTGGCGGTGAAGGTGATGGTGATAGTGATGGTGATGATTATGCCGATGGTGATGTTAGCGGTGAAGGTGATGGTGATAGTGATGGTGACGATGATGTTGGCGGTGAAGGTAATGGTGATAGTGATGGTGATGGTGTTGGTGATGGTGATGTTGGCGGTGATGGTGATGGTGATAGTGATGGTGACGATGATGGTGGCGGTGAATTGATGGTGATAGTGATGGTGATCCCAAACACCAAACGTTTTAAGGTAAACAAATGAATGTCTACATTCTCATATTTACGTTTACTCCAGGTGTTACCGATATGCCGTCTCAGTGAGATCATCCAACTCATTGGGACAGAAAACTTAAGGATTGCAGCGAAAACAACATTGCTGAAAAAAACCCCAGAGGCTATTGCGAAGATTTCAACAGTAAGTTCATCTCATAACTTCCAACGCAACAACAAACAGTATTTCAGATCAACAGCATTTGAGAAATAATCGAACCACACAGGTACCCTTACTGAATGATATCTTTAAAAGTGACTGATGTCAGGGAAATTCAATGTTGGAAACCGACTTTGAAGTTAGAACTGTGAACTGTAAATGAAAGACGTACGATGTTGAATCAGTTGGAAGATGGTTTAGAAAACAAGTTGCGATGATACTCATAGACTGCGAATTAAATAGACAGAGGATGCTGGTTTATAATTTCACAACATTAAAAATTTAGAATCATAGAAGCAGAGCTCAACATCTGATATCATCTTTGCTGTAAAATACAGTGAGATTTTTGGTGATGATTTATAGAAGAAGAGGATGGGGCTGGACAGATCTTTAAAAGATGTTTGCATATACTATGATATTTTACAGGCGCGTACGCAGGGGGGGGGTGCACTGGGTGCACGTGCACCCCCCCCAAACTGAAAAAAAGTTCCGCTCAGAAACGTCCAAAAGAGGAAAGAAAATTCCATAGATATATATATTTTAAGAACTGCTG
>JAOEHT020184274.1:0-11457 GCA_025448195.2 Parazoanthus atlanticus | reverse complement strand
CAGACCGGGGGCTTCTTAGAAGGGGGAGGTGGGGGCCTATTAGAAGGGGGGCTTGTAAGAGGCTGAGGCCGTTATAGAGGAAATACGGTATAATACCAAGTGTATGTATGTAACATTTCAAGTTCTATTAGATTTTCAGCTCTTAATTCACGTTTTGGAAATAGTCAAAACCACTCAAATCTTCGAAGCCACCATAATGAATGGTTAATTCAACAACAGATATTATTTTAAAACTGAATGGGGTTAGGCAGTGTTTTGCCAAGGAATAAGCAGTTCCTTTTGCAGCTTGTAGGTTACCGTTTTTCTTATGGTTAAGTTAAAGTTAGTTAGAATAAGGATTAGTGTAAGAGTTTTGAAAAATTGTGTTAGAAAAGGGGTCAACTTTCAAACTGCAACCTGCAAAAGTCATAACCGTTGGTGTAAATCTATCCGGTGTGACATCAGAGGGACTCTTTCACGGCTGAGGCAACGGTTTTTCTCGTTTTTACGTTATTTATCCAAAGAATTTTAAAAAGAAAACATCTTAATCTACAAAAAGAGAGCAATCAATCACTTATGCCAAAGTTTTGTGCATTTTAAAGTAATGTATTACTTTGTGTTCCGTCCCAGAACATAAAAATTGATAACTACAATCCAACTTAATCGCCGCCTAAAGCTGACCATCTGTAGCATTTGCCTCTTGAAAAACTTAGATTGGTTTCTGAACAGTGCCTGTTGATAGATTGTTAACTTGAAAATGTTTTCTTGTCAATAAACCCTGAGCAAGCGCAAAGCTGTGAAAGAACCCTTTCATGGCCCACTCTGAGATCCAAACTAGCCTTAGTCGCCAGTAGCGACATAGTTGCCAAAAGCTTCTATTGTTTCTTGTTGTTGAAACAGCCACAACGTAACGGAGTTGCTTTTTTCCCGGATGGCTAGGTTTTGTGTAAAGGTGTGGGTTATTGTTTTTGTCTGATTATCCAATCGCATCGCTCCTTTAAGCAACCACGTGATAACCCTGAATCGTGCAAATTTATTTCAAGTTGCGCATAGTCAGCTTTAAAGTTGCCATGATTTCAGACCGATTTGTAGGCCTACATTAGCAATTACCTGCCGCCTATTACCATCTTAATTACCCACGACCAGCTACCATCTGGCCTTGTAGCTCAGTTGGTAGAGCAATGGTGATCTGTTCCGGAGGTCGTGGATTTGAATCCTGCCGGGGTCAGATATTTTTTCTCTTTCTCCGTGCGGGCCCATTTCCTTTCTAGGGCTATCGCTCAGAAGGAACTACTTGGGATATTTGTACAGCACGTCAACTTACCACATTTATATACCATTACATCAGCAATGTCTCTCTAACATGTGAATTGATTTGTCCGACTAGGCAATGCAGCGGTTGATCTGGAAGACCATGATGGTCACTCACCCCTGCACTGGGCAGCACTGGGTGGATACGCCTACATCTGTCAAATTCTGATAAATCAAGGTGTAGAACCTGACAAGAAAGACCATTCAGGGTACGTTATGATTTGATCAGGGTTCGTACAGAATCTGGAAAACTGGAAGAAGTCTAGAAATCCAAAAAATGTCTGGAAAGTCCGGAAAAAGTCTGGAAAATAAAGCAAAAGTCTGGATTTTCTGGGCTTCTCTCCGTAGCAGAAATAACGCCCAAATTTTTCATTATTGTTCTTGAGAAAATATGCTAAATGCTTGAAAATTATCTAAAACATTGGAAGACTAAAACGTAGGTCAATAAAATATCGAAAATCTTGGCTTTTGCATGAAATGGCAACAGTCTGTAGTGCTTTATCTAAGACGATTATCCAATTTTGAGTCTGGAAAATGAGGAAAAAGATCTGGAATAAGTCTGGAATTTTGCATTCAAATTTTTGCACGAACCCTGTTGGATGCTGAAACGGCATTTCTAGTACAGACTTACAGGAATCACAGACCCAGCCAAACAGAAACTATACAATTACCAAACAACCTTGAACTTCGTGCGTGAAATATGAACAAAAACCAACCAAACTCGCAAAAATAGCAGTCTACGGAGATTACTTTAGAGAACAAATATATTAAAAATATAGCTCAACTTTGTCAGTTTCAAACGGGAGAACCAGTTTAAAAATCCAAGAGCCTTCTTGCATCCGCCATTACACCAACACAATATTCGAACGCGCAGAAAACACCTTGGGAGACATTACATCCTCCTTTATGGTTAGGTACCTTTAGTAACGATCCACAGGAAAAATAAGGCCCCGTCCACACTAATACATATTCGTTTGTTATAATCAACTTTGATAAGGATTACTTCACCCTGTTCTGATCAGGAATTGCAAAAGTACCCCCACCCAGTATGGGTAATCTCACTAAAATAGGCAAGATAGTCTGACCAAAGGTAGCAAGAGTATCTCCACCCAGTACGGGTAATCTCACTAAAATAGGCAAGATAGTCTGACCAAAGGTAGCAAGAGTACCCTCACCCAGTACGGGTAATCTCACTAAAAAGGCAAGATAGTTTGACCAAAGGTAGCAAGAGTACCCTCACCCAGTACGGGTAATCTCACTAAAAAAGGCAAGATAGTCTGACCAAAGGTAGCAAGAGTTACCTCGCCCAGTACGGGTAATCTCACTAAAAAAGGCAAGATAGTCTGACCAAAGGTAGCAAGAGTACCCCACCCATTACGGGTAATCTCACTCAAATAGACAAGAGAACCTCCACCCTTTAGAGATAGTCGCAAGAGAACCCCCACCGAGTAGGGGTAATCTAACCATAAAAAAAGCAAAATTTTAGAGAGATTTAGCACAACGTATACGTGAAACGGCAGGAATGGAAATTGACAAAGAAAATTATATGCAGTAACGCTTGCTAAGAGTGCATAACATTCTCTGTTTTCGCTAAAGGACCGAAAATAGGAAGTTTTAGAGAAAAAATGGACTGCTATGCTGTCTACACCAACAGAAAATTTAGTCGCAAGATCGTTCCTGCCGTTTCACGTATACGTGGTGCTAAATGTCTATTCCCTCCCAGTACCGGTAGAAATAATCTGGCCATAAAATGGCAAAATGTCTCCACCTAGTAGGAGTAATCTAACTAAGAATGGTAAGAAGTAAGGGTAATATGACGTACTGTTGCTCTCATCTAATGGGATTAATGTGACTAAACTTCGTGTATGTGCGTATGTTGTAGGCGCACTGCACTACACTGTGCAGCGTATGGAGGGTTCGTGAACTGTATGTCGATTTTACTGGAGAATGGAGCAGATGTAAACATGGGGGATAAGAAAGGTGTCACAGCTCTCCACTGGTCGTGTTCCCATGGTCAGCTGAAGGCAGTTGAACTGCTCCTGAAATACAACGCATTTCCTAACTTCCAATCTAGAGAGGGTAAAGGAGAGCGGTAGGTTACTGATCCAGTAATTGATGAATAGAAAGATAATGATAGAAATACGTGTAGGAAGTACACTGGTCATGTTCCCATGGTCGTTTGGAACGATCAAACTACTTCTTCAGTACAACGTATTTCCCAACTTCCGATCTAGAGATGGTAAAGGAGAGCGTTGTGTTATTGATCCAGTTATTAATGAATTGAAAGATAATGATAGAAATATGTGTAGGAAGTACACTAGTCATGTTCCCATGGTCAATTAGAAACGATCAAACTACTTCTTCAGTACAACGTATTTCCTAACTTCCGATCTAGAGAGGGTAAAGGAAATTTATGTAAGAATTCCACTGGCCATGTTCCAATGGTCAGTTGGAAGCGATGAAACGGCTTTGAACTAAAACACAACGCACTTCCTAACTTCCAATCTAGAAAGGGTAAAGGAGAGTGTTAGGTTATGATCTGCTTGATAAATTGAAATATAATGATATAAATACATGTAGGAACTCCATTGGTCATGTTCCCATGGTCAGCTGTAGGCGGTCAATTTTCCTAGAACTCTGGTACAACCCTTTTCGTAACTTGCAATCTAGGGAGGGTAAAGGAGAGCGGTAGGCTTTGTTCTACTTGGTGATTTAAAAGATAATGATAGAAAATGCATTAAGGAACTCCCCTGGTCATGTTCCCATGGTCACGTTGGTCATGATTTCCTATGGAAACTATCAAACTGCTTAGAACTCAAATACAACGCAATTTCTAACTTCCAATCTAGAGAGGATAAAGGAGAGCGGTGTGTTATTGATCCAGTTATTGATGAGTTGAAAGATAATAATAGAAATACGTGTAGGAAGTACACTGGTCATGTTCCCATGGTCATTTGGAAATGATCAAACTACTTCTTCAATACAACGCGTTTCCTAACTTCCAATCTAGAGAGGGTAAAGGAGAGCGGTGTGTTATTGATCCAGTTATTGATGAATTGAAAGATAATGTTAGAAATACGTGTAGGAAGTACACTGGTCATGTTACCATGGTCGTTTCGAAACGATCAAATAACTTATCAATACAACGCACTTTCTAACTTCCAATCTAGAGAGGGTAAAGGAGAGCGGTATGTTGTGTTCTGCTTGATAAATTGAAATATAATGATGGAAATAGAGAAAATATTTTGACACTAGAAGGGGTTTAAAATATTTTCCTTTTGACACTGGAAGTGTTTTAATACATTTTCCTTTCGACACCATAAGGGTTATAATGATACATTTCCCTTTTGACACTAGAAGGGATTTAATACATTTCCCTTTTGACACTAGAAGGGTTATAATGATACATTTCCCTAAAAGGGTTTTGATATATTTCCTCTTTGTTGTTCTCCTGCCTGTAGTTTGACCCCTCTTGATTACGCCATCAGTGGAGACAACCAGGATGTAGCACAGGTAATGCCAACGTGGTTTCATGTACGTGTGCATAAGAATTTTAGTCCATTGGGTTGTTTTACCGTACATTTTGACAATGTAACGACTTTCAGCATTCCTTAAATGCCATGTCAAAAACTCTGAATTCCAATACTATTTTAAATTATTTAAATTCCTGTCAAGAAATGTGGTCTAAATCCGGATTTTCGTTCTGTTGTGCGCTATTAACTAGTTTCAATTCCTATTGTTTCTGTCAGGGGAAATCCCCTTTTTTTAAATAATATGCGATTGCACCACTGCTCAAGCTACAAAGTACACCTGGTCTGGTTGTTGTAAAAACTATATGAAGTTTTTGGATGTTTCTCTAGATAAAACTAAATCAAGTTATAGCCGGTGCGTTCGCGCTTGTGGTACCCCTCGATACAACTGAATTAACACGGATACACGTTATTCTAGGGTTTCGAGACGTTTTTAAAACAGAGGTAGGATAGAAAGTCAAATTAAAATTACTGCTGTTTCTCGGTGTTACGATTTTCCGCCGATCACGAAAGAAACAAGCAGGAATACAAATTGAAACAGAAAGCAGTGATGTGATCAAAAGGAAGTGTAAAATCAATAGGCAAGAGACCTAACTTGACTTACAAACTAATTGTTTATGACAATTGGTAACAAATGAATGGCAGGGCGCACCACTTACCACACCTTCAGTTGTCATTTTTTGGATATTAATGAAATGATTTTCACAACAAGACTTTAAGCGGTAATAACGTAGCTCCATTGTCTCTTATTGTGATCGTTCAACAAGCAGCTCTTTTGTATTTGCTTGGTTATGTTTTGTTTTAAGGTGTTGGTTATTGTTATCGTTATTGTTCGATTACCCAATCAGAGAGCCGCTTCAAGCAGCTGCTGGTCGACCCGACTCTAAGCCCCTTTTAAACCTAGTTCAAATTCGCATCACGCATGCTCTAAGACACAGTACCACTGGTGGGTTATCTTCAGTACTTTCTGACAGATGTAATGCCTTCCACAGGCTTTTTCCACTCCAGACATTGACTGCCCACAGGCTTCAAAATTC
This sequence comes from Parazoanthus atlanticus, assembly GCA_025448195.2. Lineage (NCBI taxonomy): Eukaryota > Metazoa > Cnidaria > Anthozoa > Zoantharia > Parazoanthidae > Parazoanthus > Parazoanthus atlanticus. The sequence continues at coordinate 5,600 of JAOEHT020184274.1, read as the reverse complement.
AGAAACCTAAAGGCAATATTTACGTATTTATTATTTTCTTTTATTCCTTCTCTATATCATATTTGCAATTCTATGGTTACTACATTTACTACTCTAAGTAAGTGAAACAACGTTCCTTAACACGTCTGGGTTACTTGAGAACATTGCAACTTGTTCCTAAATTCAACGTAATATTTCTTTTCACTGAACAGTACATGGTGGAGCAAGGAGCCTTCACTATCGAGGGAATTCGAGATATCGCTGCTACAACAATTCAGTTCTGCTGGCGAGGTTTCCAAATACGAAAGTCATTTCAGAACCGAAAGAACCTGCTCATGCGACATGAACAGCTAAAGAAAAACAGCAAAAGAAAACCAAGCTCTATTGATCGGCAGAACTTGAAGCTGCTTTCGCCGCAGAAGAGTTATTCCACTTCTGAAGATGTTTTGAGTAGCGATGAAGTGAAATCGTCCAGTGACTATGAGCAAGACAAAAAGGAGCTGGGGGACAGTGTTACAGATATCATAACCAGCAGCAGTGAAAGCGAACAACGCACTGGATACAGGCCGCAGTCCTTTACTGTTAGTGCAGTATGACTTTGGCTCCCTCTAATAGGGGCACAGAAAGCTACCTGTCATGCCCAAAATATGCCCTTCCCTCTCTCTAGCATGGCCACAGAAAACTACTGTACCCTGCAGGTCCCGCATCTGCCCTTCTCTCGCTCAAACAGGGGCGCAGGAAGCTTTCCAGCAGCCCCCACATTTTCCTCTGCCTCCCCTTAACAAGGGCACAGAAAACTAGCCAGCAGTCCCTAAAGCTACCGGACTAGAAAGACCTATCATAAATCAGCTGCATATCTAAATTGTGACCCTTAAGTAAGATCGTGACCTAATTTCAACCTGAATAAAACTTACGGCTAAAAAACTTTCGTTTGCAAAATTTTCTTATCCATTGCACACGTGGTGATTTTTCTACAATTTGCAGTTCTAAAGAACTAACATGGTTGACATTGAAATTCCCTGGTACTTCAGTTTTCCCTCACCACATAAACACACAACTCCGTTAGAATTCATTAAAAAGACAGTATCTGCTTTCGTCTAGAACACTTTTATTGTTGGCAACACAACAAACATTTGTATTTCCCTGACAGGGCTACAACGAATCTTTCGAACTTCCATGACTTTTCCATGACTTTTGACCATTGCCTGGAATTCCGTGACCAACACCAAGATTTTAAATTTTGTATGCTTTTGCTAGTTTTCCAAATTACCAAACTTTTCAAACTCGGTGGCAACGCTGGCTAAATTTTATAACATGCTCCCATAGCCCTCCCCCTCCCCCCTAGTTAGGAACACGCTTATAGACTAGTTTGGTTTATTTGTTTGGCTGAATAAGTACCAAGATTGCTTTCTGTGCCCCTGTCTAATGTTTGTGATTTCACAAACCTGACACTGAATACTATCCTTGATGTTGATGTTGATGCCGATGTTTATGTTGTTGATGATGATAATGTTATTGATGATGATGCTGATGATGTTGTTGATATTGATGATGATGGTTGATGGTATTGGTGATGGTGGTGGTGATGATGATGGTGATGGTGGTGATGATGATAATGATAATGATAATACTGGTGTTGATGTTGATGCTATCGTTGTTGATAATTGTTGACATTGAGGATGATGGTCAGTTAAGTGATGATGGTCTAGATAGTGAAGTTAAAGTTCTCGATAGTCTAGATAAGAATGACTTTACAATAATGATATTTATTTGAATGCAAGAAAGATACGATTTTTCTAGACTAAAACGATTTGTTAACATATTTGATGTTTCCAGTGCTTTTAGGGTGTATGGAAGGTGAATCTGTTTGACAGCAACTCTGTTGCTCGTGTCTAACCATTTTTTATTTACCTTCAGCATGGCGAGCGAGGAGCCGGCGATGGTCAAACAGATGATGAGAGTAGCCCTCCAAAAGTTTCTAAATCCACCACAGGGAAAGGAAGCATTATGCACGAGGCCAGTTTCTCAGTCAGACCTTCAGATGCGAGCGTCAGCGAGGAGCAAAAACGTTCCGATGAAGCCGAATGTGTTTCCAGCAAAATCGATGGCATTCCTCGGGTAAACTCGCACTATAGTGAGGGAGTTAGGTGTTGTGACGAAAAGAACAGCAGTGATTTTGAAGACTCAAGTCAAGTTGATTTCGACCCGTTGTCAGAGCACTGTAATGGCAATGCTGGCGAGAGTCGCAAAAGCCAGGAAGAAGTCATTGGGCCTGACGGGGCAAAGACCACTAATCAGGGTGCAAAAGTGGCTAGTCCTGAGATTGTTGCCGTAGCAATGGCCAACGACGAAGCTGCAGGAACAGCGGATAAGGCTGTTTCCATGGCAAGGACCAGTGATGATGAAGAGGAGCGAGTAGCTGATGATAAGAGCGTTGCCATGGTTACCCACGAACAGAAGACGACCAGCCCGGCTGTGTCACCACCAGTTCTGCGCTCTCAGCTTGAAAAATACCGTAAGGAAAAGGTACGAGTTCATCTTATTCGCCTTAAAGTCAATGCTGCTGTTACAATACAGCGGGCATTTCGGTCTTACGCAAGAAGAACCCGAGAACAGGCAAAACATCAAGAACTCATTTCTCGTTTCCGTAAAGAAAATGACGAGATCCGACGACAGATTGCAGCCTTGACTATTCAGTGTACGTGGCACAAACACCAGGAACATAAGCTTCAGTCCTCGTCAAACAAGAGGATACAAAATCTTGATAAACTCGGCTTACCTGTAGTTGGAAATGGTACAAGACAAAGTACCTATGGTAATAACATGCAGACAAGGACGTACCTGCACTCGAGCCCCAAGCTCAGGCGAGGCCGCAAACACGATAGTGTGCGGTTTTCCGCCTCATCAGCGGCCCTGTCCTACAACTTGGCTCTGGACTTGTACCACCCAATGGTGTCACGGCAGGGTGACAGTCGTGCTGGCAAAGTGACTGTTGGGGGTGGTGTGAGGATGAGACCGAAGAGCATGAAGCGAACAAAGGTGGGATGGGTACCTGATTTGCAGCTTCCTACTTGTTATCCCAGCGGTAAGCATTCCGTGTTTGTTTAGCTATGTCAGCGTGCTGACAAAGTGTATTTAGTACCATTCTTTGTGTACCACTATTCTGCAGTGTATCGCGTTCGTCCGTTTATCTTCATGCAGTCTTTGTACTTGTCATGTGTTGTTCGGCATGCAGGTAAGCGAATAAAACACGGATATTCCATCTTGTCCAGACTAACAGCAAATATACAGACAGACGGACGGACGGACAGACAGACAGACAGACAAACAGATGGACAGACGGACGGACAGAGAAAGAGACAGACAGGCGGACAGACACAGACAGACAGACAGACGGACAGACAGACGTACAGACAGACAGACAAACGAACAGACAGACAGACAGACAAACAAACAGACGGACAGACAGACAGACAGACAGACACGGACGGACAAACGGATGGACAGGCAGACGGACAGACAGACGAACAGATAGACAGACAGTCATTCAGACAGACAGATTGGATAGCAGAAGCAGGCAGGTAGAGTTAGACCATCCTCAAAAAACCCAAGGATTGTCCGTCGAGTGAGAGAAAAGTCAAGCCTGATCAGAAGCTCGGTCAATAGGATGGACAAAAACAAGCTGATAAACAGGTAGGAGGAATGATAGGAAAACAGAATGACAGACAGATGGCCGGAGATACGTAAACAAACAAAAATAAAGAATTTAAAGAAGAAACAAGCAAACAAACAATGACCAAAACAAGAAAGACAGTCAACCAGACAAATATACCAGTCGAAAAGCAGCAGACCTTCCAAACCGACAGAGGAAGACAGAGATGCACGCAGACAGCTAAACACAGACAGACAGTCACAGGTCGCGAACAAGTCATTCAACCGAAACCTATACACAGACACGTGTACAGTCATAGGTCGGGAACAAGTCATTCAACCAAAAACTGTACATAGACACACAGTCAAGTTCGGTAACAAGTCATTCATACAAAACCTATACATAGACACAAGTACCAGTAGAACAACATAGACATACACGGGTCAATAAGAAGGTGGGGAAACTGACACACACACACAAACACACGCAGAAAAATGTTAATCATTCAAGAACATACAAATATTTTTTTTTAATTTTTCAGCTGAAGAAACCTGGACATCTAAAGCGGGAGGAAATCGTAGTTTGAAGTAATCCATGCATGCTAAACACATTAGCTAAAAAGGAAGAAGATAAATACCCCAGCACCACTCAGTGTATAGTATTACATTACGGGTACAAAACCTAACGTATTTTAATGTCTGTGTTCTACAAATGCCTTTCAAAAAGGACCTAAAGTCGTGTATTTTAAGCTGATATTCTCCCGGCAGTATTTGTAGTGATAGAGGTGTCATAAGATAAGAGGTAGAAAAATTCGTTTATGCAAGAACAAATTCTAACAGTTGTACTTTTGTTCTAAGTGAGTGGCATTAGTGAAAGCAAAACTTCAATTTTTGCAATAGTTCTGGTCACTTTCACTCCTGATGAAACTGCAGTAACACTCGTTTTTAACCAGAGTGACTATATTTTTATTCTTGCAAATTGGTTATCTTTACTGATAAGCTACATTTCTAGACAAAGTCGAATTATATGAACACTGCCTAGAATGACACCATACTGAAGAAACATGCCGCTTTTTTATAATGATGTAAGATTGCTATATTGCTCTTGTCGCTTATTTCAAAGTCGCAATTTTAAGATATTAGAACAGGGAAATACTAATGTATATATATATATTACATTAATATATTTGTTATAACATGTAAAGGTATCGGAGTTCAGAGGATAGATTTAATTGGTATTTAATATTGACTTACTAGATAATAAAACAGTTTACGGGCTGTAGGATAATTGTGGTTTGTAGTCAGCGAAAATGATTTTATCAAAATTGAAAGATTTCTCAAACCTCTGCTGTGTCATGTTGTTTCTCTGTTTATCCTTTCTTTTGCGAGTGTTCGCTGCAAACGAATTCTCCCGCAGCCGCCATTATGAACTCAACGATTTGACTAGTGCTCAGTTCTAATTCCCAGTCAAAACGGTCAAACGGTCAAATAATGAAATGACCGTTTGGCCGTGTGATGAACTGGGCATTAGTTAAATCGATCAGGTTGTTCTGGAAGGATTGGAAACAGGGACATCGATACTATAGATGACAAAACAAGACACAGCAGAGGTTTGAGAAACTTTATTATTTTAATGTCATTTTCGCCGGCTATAAACAACAATTTTGTACAGCCCGTGCTCGAACGTTAAACGGCGTGGCAAGATAGAGGTCACGTGACATCCTGACGTTCAAGGGAATTGAGAAAAACGTCAATCTGAATGTCCCTAATTCAGCAAACACCCGCAAGCATCTCGGTTTAAGCGGGGCTTTCGATTTTAGGGCTATTTTTTTTTAATTTCATGAAGAAATTATTTTGTTGTCAACACATCGAGTCAATTTGTATCAATAAATTCTCATGTTGAAGGGTCGTCGTATGTTGTATCTTTTTAAGAAATGATATCCGTTCCTCGTGAGACCGACCCAACCGAG